>CAEGAF010055921.1:0-28149 GCA_903067075.1 Micropoecilia bifurca | reverse complement strand
TGTGTGTGTGTGTGTGTGTGTGTGTGTGTGTGTGTGTGTGTGTGTGTGTGTGTGTGTGTGTGTGTGTGTGTGTGTTTCAACAGAAAATTTTGGCGGGAGAAAGAGAGGAACGCATCCGAAACGTGCCGGAGTCACAGTGGATGTGTGTGTGTGGATGTTTTGCGTGCGCGTAGAGTTCAACTCCTCCGAAAATCCGTTTTTTGCGGGATTTCTCTTCTTTTTTTTGTGGCTGACAGTCCAGCACCTCAGAGGTTTCTCCTCTTCGCCAGCCACTCTTTCATGTGCTCTCCGTCCATCCGTCCGTCCTTCCATCCTTCCTTCCTTCCTTCCACTGGATCCTTCATCTACTACTCCTGCTGCTCCTATTTTTTCCTGTTTGCTTCACAGTCTCGTCTTCCCTCCTCTCCCTCCCGCTCGTTTTTTTCCTTTTCCTTAAAGTTCTGCATTCAAACGCCGCTTTATTCCTCCTCCCGAGACAGCGCTCTTTCTCTCTTCTTTGTTCTTCTTTTTTCATTTCGTCCTCTCTCTCTCTTTACCTTTCCCCTTCCCCATCCTCCACCCTCCCCACACCCCACCCACCCCGGCTTCTTTTACGTCTGCCTTTTAAAATGAAAGGAAAAAAAAGAAATAACAGGAAAAACTTTCATCGATGTTTCTACCTCAACACTTCCACGAAAATGAGGTCTAGACCTCAAAACTACAGCATAGTACGATGAGCTATAAAAATATACACAGAGTTGACCTGGGGCTGGAGGAGGAGGGAGAGAATGACAACAGAGAAACAACTTCAAAAAACGAGGGGTTTAGTTAATGTACAGCGTCCTGCAAACGTTTCCATGTCGCTTGAACTTTTTCCACGTTTTGTCACGACAGCCCCAAACTTCGACACGTTTTATTGGGACTTCACTTGATAGACCAGTACAAAGTACTGCATGATTGTGAACCTTCGAAGTCAAACTGTGCAGTTTTTGTCTTTATCTCCTTCTACAGAATCGACAAGGACGCACTCCTCAATTCGCTCAACAGCGATATAATACTGATCGATAACATTATCATTTTGGCCATAACTTGCCAGTAGTGTAATGCAGTTTATGAGCCATCAACATTTTGCCATTAAAGGTATTACAGCCAACTCTGCTGCCCACTAATAGCTAAAATTTCTGAGACCTCCTTCTGGAGACGCTTATAACTACCTATTTTAATAGGTCTATGTGTCTGAGCTTCTTTGTGCACCAAATATAGCGTAATGTGTGGATACTGAACCACAAACGGACAGTCGTCCCCTCTCTACGGTTCATTTACATAGATTTAAGAATTGCAAACTATGTTACCTGCACCTGGTACATGCGATGATACGTATACAGAATGTGTTTCTTGGAAATTTGTTGCTGTTTTTGCAGTCGTCTGGTTTTGCAGGTTTTGTGCTGCTTGATGGCCAGGAATAGATGTAGGCAATGACACAGTCATATTTATTGTTTGCCTAGATGTGTGAATACAATTTAACTAAATCAGTGCTTCTGGTAGATGGATCACATAATGGAAGGTGCTTAAATTTATAAAGACAACTTTGGTTATGTGATCAACACTAGTGGCAAAAAGTTGATGTTAATGGCTACAAAACTTTACTGCACTATTGATCCTCATTTAACTACTGGTTTCTACGTCTGGTTTCTATGGAGGAGTGAAAACATGAGACGTCCCATTTGCTGGGATGAGGACGACAACAGAGCAATGCTGGAAGAAAATCTGCTTGGGGCTTAAAACGACTTGTTCTGCATTTTATGTAATAAGAGTAATTGAGGCTGGATACAGACAAATGTCAGGATCTTCACATCGCTTCATTTTTCTTCCTCTTCTCAATTATGCAGCCCTTTGTGTTTGTCTATTTTCATAAAAACCTAAGACAAACATTGAAGTTGGTGGTTGTGACGTGACAAACCGTGAAAACAGTTGGGAGGTATGAACACTTTTGCAAGGCACTGTAAAGTATAAAGGCAAAAGGGTAGGAAATAAGCACAAAATAAAAAGCAAATGAAAACATTTAGAAACAGAAGTGTAGTAAAACAGAGGGTAAAAATAATAAACCAATAAAAAACATCTAGAAATTATTTACTGGATATTCATATATATAATCTATAAGTGTTGATAGCCATAAAAAATCTCACTTTTTTGATATTCGCTCACTATTTTGTGTTTTGGTATTTAAGACAAGTCTAAAGAACACACACACACACACACACACACACACACACACACACACACACACACGCAGAAAAGCACACACACACTCACATGTATGCAAACTTGCTGAAGCACACTAACTGCACTCTAATGTGGAGCAGCAGCAGCATCGCCATAATTATTACCCAACTGTTTTGCACGCTCGCGCACAGTCACACAAACACGCTTTATTAAAATATACACGATTCTGAGTCACCGATTGGTCAGGCCTCGTCCGGGGATCCGGTGTCGGCTCAGGGTGTGAGTCCGAGGCCGCCCCTCCCCAAGCCTGTTTTCTCATTTGAAACAAACACGAACAAACTAGGAGGCTATTGTCGAGTTAGCGGCGAGGGGCTCGTCTCTGATTGGATGATAGAGATCTAAAAGGGGGATGGGGTGGTGGGCAAGGCGGGTGTGGCTCTCTGAGAATCAGAGTTCGTTGGTGCCAAGTGGGTCCAGGAGTGTAGTCCTCTTTTTAAAGTCCTTTCAGTCTTTTTTTTCTTTTAAAACATCCCAACACCAGGTTCACACTCTTAAAAAAAAAGTGTGTGGCGTGTTAAAGGGTGGGGGGCTCATTTAGCTCTGAGATAACAAGACGAGGGAATTCAGAGCCTCTTGCCCAATCATGAGGGCCTTGTTAGGAAGGGTTATGTGCGGTTACAACATAACCCCTTACTCACACTTAATGGCCCAGTTGTGTGAAACAGGGTTATGGAAGGAAGGGGGGGGGGTTATTCAGCTAGAAACACAACAGTGGCCAGGGCAAGTAGGGTAAGGGGGGGGGTTTCCGAAGGACAATACTGGTACTACTGAGGCGATCCAGTTTGGAGCTATGATGGCAGATTCTGCAGTGGCTTCATTTGGGAGATGTTGGGTGTGATTGGCTGGTCGTGGTTGAAGGAAGGCGGTCCAGACGGCTGTCTCATACTTTGTAGTAAATGTTGGCCGGGCTCTGAGGCGGCATCTCCTGGACGATGTAGACGGGATGCCCGTAGTCCCCGCTCACCTTCTCGTAGTGCGGGCAGTAGGCCGAGTCCGACGTCCGCAGGGGGATGATGATGTCGCTGGGCTCTGAGCCGTTGTTGTTGGAGCTGGTGATGCCGCCGCCGCCGCCGCGCTTGGGGCTGGTGAGGGACGAGAGCGACAGCGGAGGGTGGTGCGTGTCGGAGTGCTTGGCGTGCCTCCGGCGGTAGCAAACGATGCAGATCACAGCGGTGACCAGCAGGAGGAAGGCGGAGCCTCCTGCGACGCCAGCGATGAAGGCGATGTTGGTTGACTCAAGGGGTCCGTTCTCACCGTTGCCTCCATCTCCAAAGGGCCCTCGAGGCTGGGTGGCGTTCCCACCTGGAAACAGTAAGACAAAAAAATGTCTTTTGAGATTTCCAGCCCCCAAACAGAGTTCAGCTATATGAGACAGGAATAGGAGCAACGCCTCTTTCATCACAACACAGAGAAAAGAGAATATTTCAGAGGCAGATAGGGAATGGATTTATACCACTCATATATACGCTGTACAGCTGATAACTCAAAGAAACTTTTCAAGTCCTCTTTTATGGTTTTCATTCTGGACTAAAACAGATCATTGAGTAATCAATCATTACTCAATGATCAATTACTCTACTAGACAACTAAAAATCTATCCTAACCTTGCTAAGGAAAGACTAAATAAAGGAGAATAATTTGTATTTTGTGGATATTACCATTCTGTTATTAACAGAGTAATATTGGGAGGGTAACAAGTTGAAATTAGCTGGATAGCTAGGCTAACTGCTAAAGCACACGACTTAACAGCAGCAGTTTCTAAACATTGTAATCTTAAAAACAGAGTGATGGGAAGCAGTGCATTCACTTCGGCATCATGACTTTCAACCTGATCTTTCTTGTAAGCAAGGAAAACATGTAGGAGTTTCCACCAGTGTGCAGAAACAAGAAAGGTAAGGGAGGTAAGCATGGAGCACCGGTGATACGTACAACCCAAGAAAACTGGCGATATCAGGAAAAGATCATTTTAATCATGGAGCTCTGCGGCATCTTTTGGCATTTGAAACCATTCATATTCTATATCTGGTAATATATGAATAGAAGTCCCTACTATATTCATAGGAGAGAGGAACCCTGGACAGTTTGCCAGTTTGCCAAAAGATAGTTTGTAGGATCACAGGTGAGCTGGTGCCGTTCGCCAGCAGTCACTGGGTAAGCCAGACATAGCACAAGCACACACACACACACACACACACACACACACACACACACACACACACACACACACACACACACACACACACACAAAATGACATGTAAATGTAGTTTTTGAGAGGCCAATAAACCCAACATGTATGTGTAGGGACTGTTGGAGGAAGCCTAAGCACCCAGAGAGAACCCACACATGCATAGAAGAGGAAATGAAGACTCCATGCAGGAAGGCCTGCGATTAAAACTCAAACCTTCTTGCTGCAAAGCAACAATGCTAACAACTGCAGCGCCATGCAAGCCACATCTCTGAATTTATGGCATAACTGCATAATTCTTGAAGAGAAATGTAAAACTGATGCAGGCAGATCAAAGCTTGACATCAAAATTGGTCACAGATCACATAAGGATGAATCTCTAGTTGTAGTTTTTGTTGCACCGTCCAAAGACTCTCAGTAAACAGCCTATCTGCCCAGCCCTTTGAAAGCTTTCTGAAGGCACCACTGAAACCCAGAGAAGCTTCTCAGTGCTTCTACATTAAACCCAACAAAACAATAACACTGCATGCTTTCACAACTCCTGCTTTCATGATGCTTTGGAGAAAACATGCAGCTCTTTATGGCCCTGCACCACAACACCATGAGTAATGGTGATGGTTTAGCTCAGTAAGCGGAGACTGCGTCGGCTCCGGCCCAGCGGAATGCAGCAAGTATGCAGCAGATCTCACAGAAGCTTATTTGTGGTCTCTTTATTGATGTGATGAAGTGGACAGCGGCGCATATAAAACAGCGAGGAATGTCCGAAGTGAGCGAGAGGCGCGCCGCACAGTATACGCTCTTGTGGAGAGCCAGGCTCAGCCGCAGTGTATATCAAGGTAAGGAAACGGTATTTCCCTAACCCTAAAGATGGTATTTGCTTAGCATTACAGGCAGCCACATGAAGGACGCCTCCCGGGTCTGCTCCCACCACCGGACCACACACTGGCCCGCTCGCCTTTCTTCCTGAACGTCTTTCTCTTTGTCTGTCCTCGCTCTGTCTTTCTGTTTTGTGAGTCTTCGTCTGCCTGAAAGTTGAGATTTTCACAGCCTCCGAGTTGGCGGCTGTCCCCGCAGGAGGTCGGGTCAGAACTCAGCAGGTGAATGATGTTCTTGGGGTGGATTTGTGCTGCTTCTCTATCTGTGTGTGTGTGTGTGTGTGTGTGTACAGAGCCAGGGAGCGTGTGAGCAGGAGTTTCGAACTGGTTAAGGCTGAGATAGAGTCGCTTGGATTGGTCCATCATTATTCTTGGCACACATCCCTTTCTGCCTCGCTCCTGCGTCTCCCTCTGTTTCCTCCCCCCCCTCCCTTCTCGCTCCGTGGTCCTCGCTGTCTTTGGGTTATTGTAGCCGTAATGACCTACCTTGCTCTGAGCTCAGTGCCTGGCAACAAAGACACACTGGTACACTCAGATACTGACACGCACATACACACAGTCATATGTGCGGATACACGCCGGCTCGCCTCACCGACTCTCTCCTCCCCCTCCGCTCTCGGCGCCCCGTCGCGTTGGACCGACCGGGAGCAAAACCCTAATGCCGGACGTTGATTATGCTCCCTACTCCCGCTCTCTTCCTCCCTCCATTAACCCAACATCCCTCGCTATCCGTCTCCATTATGGCCGCCGCTTTTCACCAAGTCTCTTTATTATATCCTCTTCTCTTTTACCATTCTTCTCTCCCACTCCCCCCCCCTCCATTTTCTAACTCCCCTTCCTGTTTTTATCACCAGAGTTTAGACTCTGAGGCTTTATTCTCCATTTGCTTCCATTAACCATTTTATATCAATAATGAATTCACCTTAGAGACAAACACGCAAGAAGTAAAAAAAATAAAAATTAAGCAGCACCACCAGCTGTCCTGTGCTCTTCCACTTCACATTTACAACCATGCCAAATTATTGGGAATGTTTCAAGAGTTTCTGAAGGTCTCTAGCAGAGGAGTTGAAGTATCTTTGGTGCTGGACGGAGCCGGAGACGGGTGGATGGGCGGATACCTGGTTTCCAGGAATACGGCCGCTGCAGTGGCTCAGAAAGATCTGAGCTATAAAATAAATCTGTTCAACAAGAGCTTCCAACTCCTGTCCTGGAGAGCTGCTGCCCTGCATCCCTTCGCTAACACACCAAAATCAAATGATTCCCTCAATACCAGGCCTCTGCAGAGCTGAGAAACATGGACCCATTGGACTCAGATGTGTTGGAGAAAAGAAGTTGTAGGACAGAAGCTCTTCAAAACTCTGACCCTGAGCCATGAGATATGGACCACGACGGAGTGCAATGCCGGAAACACCTTTGTCAACTCAGAAGTGTTTTTAAAGGTGTTTTCTTCAACTCTGTCATTTCACATAAGAGTCTAGACTACTTTACTTCAACGCTTTAAAAATGCATCTCGATGCTGCATTTTAGCCAGTTGTTAAAATGATGGGGTATAAGATACCAAGAACGCTTACATTTGAACTGCTTGAACTGGTGGATCGCCATGTTTTAGCTGTTTCTATGCTCTAAATTACCTCCCAAGCATGTCATGAAACACTGCAGCTTTGTTAATCGTTTAAGTCTGGTAGCAGAAACACCTAAAGGCTGCAGAACAGAAGGATCTGAGGACCAGGATGGTGAAGTATTGGTTAAAAAGTTCAATTATCTAAATAGTTGGGTTTTTTTTAATTTGCAGGGATTGCTGATTGAATTCCTTATTGTCAAAAATCCTAATTTAGGAAATGACTAATTATAATTTGGGACCTGGGTGTATTTAAGACATCTTAAGAATTAAGATGTCTATGTCACAACAAGCTGAACGTTTAAAAGTGTCTGTGTTGCAGCATGTGGCTAAAACAATTGGCCTTATTAATGAGTCTCCAGATCACGTTTTCACTGGTTGCACTGGTGCAACTGCTATATGAAGGTTTTGCACTTAAACTTTTCCCAGCTATTTCTACTTCCACAAAAGCACATTTTAAAGGTCACATTTTTATCATTTCCCTGACAGAATGACAGCTACGCGCATTAAATGATCACACACAGACTCCAGCAAGTCTGTGCTGGTTATTAATATAAAAAGAATGATAGAAAATGTAGAGAAAAAGCATTGCAGTGCGAGTTGAAGTGATACTCCTTTGTGCTGCACTCTTGGCTTTAATGCGGAACTACACATAAAACCATATAAAGCTTGATCTAGTTTATTTTATTATTATTTAAAAGCAGAAAAGCAACTATTGCAGCTCCTGCTGCTCTAGTAATTGAACATGTTGGCCATTAGAGTCGCAATAATGTTTAATAACAGTTTTCAAGAGCCTATTGTGTAGATTATTCTACATTTTATAACCGTGCCTTTTATAGAGTAACACCGCAAGCATTACAATGTTATATTATTTGGTTAATTAGAAAAGCAATCTGCTCAACAAACAGTTGGCTGCTTAACAGGCAACTTTGGTTGTAAAACTCCAATAGTTTCCACAGCAAAAGTGAATATTTGGACATAATTTCTCGACCGCCTAATTACTTTTCCTCGTAAAAATGCTCGGTTGTGTCCTTTTTAGTCAGCTGTCCAGCAGTGCACAGCGATGGGTGGGGGTGGGGTGTGGTGTTACATCATACAAGTAGAAACTCCAGCCATTTTTTGTTATAACTTGAAAACATTGGAAAATGTTGATGCTTGAACATGGACAGATGGTGGTGACACTATTAAAGAAAATGAATAAATAAATACATTGCATATGTCTCACTCGATGACCGCTGGCGTTGGGTACCAGCTCCCCGGCAACCGTGCAAACACAAGCAGCCATAACCAGATCCCACTATTAAAACCCCAAGCAGAACATGTGAACTCTTGCAGCACATCATGTTCAACCAAAGAAAAAACACAACTAATTCTTAGTTGTGATTGACTAAATGCTTACACAGACTGAGCTCAAAACATGGAAAACCTACAACCTCACCTCTACGTATCCAAGTCTGACCAGGGTGAGAAAATCTTCACCGGTGCAGACAGAGTGTCTGCAGGGCACAGCATGAGATTGTGTAATATTCTGAGTTTACGGCTATGCAGCATTTAAGTTCAGATTTTGCAGCGTTGGTGCACATGTGTGTGTAGATGTGGGATTTCTGATCAGTTTTTTAAAATGAGGCAGCCTGGTTTGGTTGTAATCAAAGAGTGTGCACTGCAGCACCAGGTGCGCATAAAAGCTTTGTTGGAGGATTATTTAATTATAGCTGATTGTGATGAAGCTATAACAATAACTCTAACAAATAAAAAAACAGTTTGCATATTAAATCTAAAAGAGTCCAAAGCTTTGTGGTTAACGTCCATGACTCCATCTGCATAATGAAAGGCGGCGCCTTTACGCCTCATACACAAGAGACAACAATCATCAGGAGCGCCTGATTCTCTGATATGAAGCAAACCCACGGATGTTCACTCTCAGTGGACTGTAAAGAGTGGGTTAGTGCTGAGTGAATAATTATCAGCGTGTTCTGATCCGGATGAGTGGAGGTTGGTATAAATTAGATGACACAGAAAGTAAATTCCTAAAATAACCCCCACCAACCCCCCTCTGTCTATTTCGTTATTACTCTGAGATTCAACGGATGGAAATGATTTTAATCTGATGATCAAAAAAGGATAAGGAGATAAAAATAAAAAAAAATGTATGTGTGGTTAAGAGTGAATCAAATCATCCTCATTTAAAAATCCAAAAGGTGTGAGGTCTGTTGTTAAATGTGTGTGATTAAGCCATTCATGCGGGCAGAGATGAACACTATTGTTGCTTCTTTCACTCGTCACATATAGGATTTATGCACAAGTGATGTGAGAAAGCGTGAACGCATCAATTTACACACATTCTCTGCGGAAAAGAAATTTACAGTCATAAAAAAAGAAAGAAAAACAGGAGCGGACGCAGCTGAGTGTGAATCATGTCTTTTCCCCTTCAGTGAATGACTTTGACTTAGAGCGAGACTCTGCTTGTTGCTGCGTTTCACCTCTCCTCTCACTCTGTCCCATCACTCCCTCCGTGCATCTTCTCCTCTCATCTTTCCGTCTTTTATTTCAATCGTTTACGTCCCCCGACAGAACTACAGAATCCAGGCCACAATGACTCCTTGCCCTTTTCTTTCTTTCTCCTCCCACTTCTTTCTGCCCTCCCTCTATTTTTCTTGTCCTTCTCCCAGGGTAGCTATTAGCCATCCCTCTCTTGCCGGCAGCACTTAGCTAGAAGGAGGAGAGGGATAGAAATATGGAATTAAACAGAGAGATCTGCAGATGTCACCACTGCACATTCTCCATCTGTCGCCTCCCTCCCTCCCTTCCTCATTTCCTTCCTCCTTCTCCCCTCTGTTGCTTTTCTTTATATCTTCGCTCATTCCATCTATCCATTTTGTGCCGGGTCTGCTGGTGGGATTATCTTCTGCTTACCTGGGATTCTGCTGGTCGTTCGTCCCGCTGGCTGGTCCTTCTTCGGGGGCAGTCCGTACTGGCCTGCATGAAGAAAAATGAAGGGGTGGATAAGAGGGGAATATTCTTCTAAAAAGTGGTAATTTTCTTCCCAAAACTTCCAAACTTTCCAAACTGAAATTTCCAAAGTTATAAGCTTGTTCCAGACCATGATTCTTGGCTTATATTTATAAAGTAAACCGCTTATTGATTTCTTCTGTTTTTTTAGACACATGGTTAGTGCATGGATGGATGGATGGATGGATGGATGGATGGATGGATGGATGGATGGATGAACAGATAGATGGATGGACAGATAGAGAGATGGATCCATCCATGGACAGATGGACAGAGGGACAGTCCTTTGGGTCCTTCGTTGGGACCAGAAGTAGGACCAGAAAGATGGAAGGATGGATGGATGGATGGATGGATGGATGGATGGATGGATGGACAGATGGATGGACAGATGGATGGACAGATGGATGGACGGACAGATAGAGAGATGGATCCATCCATGGACAGATGGACAGAAGGACAGTCCTTTGGGTCCTTCGTTGGGACCAGAAGTAGGACCAGAAAGATGGATGGATGGATGGATGGATGGATGGACCAACAGGCGGTGGACAGATGAACTGACGAACAGATGGATGAACATATCAAAGATGGATGAATGGACTAATGGAAGTACGGATAGAGATCTACTGTTGAATGGTTGGATGGATGGATGGATGGATGGATGAACGGATAGATGGATGGACAGATGGACAGATGGACAGACGGGTCTGTAGATACACTCTTCCGCCTTGCTTTCTTTCTCCAATCATTTCCATGCTGCATCCAGACTCTGATCTCCTCTATCAGAACCAACGTCGGGCCCAACCCGGCGTGGAAAACAATCTCTGCAGAGCTTTAATAAACACCTCCCTCCCTTCACCTCCTCTTATAGCCGAGCACATATTGACAGAGCTCCGTGTGTTTGTTCAAACGGGAAACCAGAAAGAGGCCAATGGGTTGTTTTTGGAGCGAGTGATTCTTCACAAGACCATAACGGCTTGTAATCTGTAGTCTCTAAATCAGGCCATCTGTCTAGCAGGCCTTCTGTGATCCTGATGGCATTAAAGAGCATTTACATGTCAAACACACACACACACACACACACACACACACACACACACACACACACACACACATGTTGTGTTAAGGGCTTCTTATCAAAAGCTGAATTAGATGGTAAAGAAAATACTCATTTTTGTTCCCTTTCTTAGCCGTTTGGCCAGCAGTGTCTACAAGGAGTGTAGAATGTTTTACGTAAACAAGTTATTGCAGCAACAAGAGAGGCTGAAATGCTGATAATGATGCAGTACAATAGCAGAGTGAATTCATCTGGCATTCAGACTTTCTCCAAGTGGTCGTACTCAACAGTTGTCGAGGGTTCCTGAGAGTCTTTCATGGGTTTGGACTGTGAGGACGCACACGTGTCGGCTAGCATGGTGAAGCATGTTCAGATGTGTGATACTGAGTAATGTGTCAGCAGGTATGAGAGAATAAAACAGACACTTTCAGCAGCTAAACTGCTTTATAATCTATATTTTTTTAGATGCATAATAACGTGGCACCATGCTGGCGGCTGAAAACTAACTGCCTATTGAAGCCCCTTGAACTTCTCCATTGTCCCTCACCTATTAGTGGTTCAGTGTTCACAGATATTTCTGTGTAACATGACTTCTAATTATTTGTGGGATTTTTTAGTAGAAAAAATATAAAATACTTTTTTATAAATGCAGTTTGGGACACCATATTGACTGACAGCAGCCAATCCAGGAGTACTATTAACATTTCTCAGTGCTGATTGGTTAAACCAATGGAGATAAGGAATGGCATCTGTGGTAGAGCTTAGACAGTTTCCACAGCTCTTATTAATACATATTAATATATATTTAGTGTTTGAAGTATTAAAATAGGTAGTTGAATGCGTTTTTAGAGGAGCTGTTGTCTCTGATTGTCTTTGTGGCAAAGTGTGAAAAGTTCAAGGGCTCTGCAGACTTTTGCAAGAAATGTTGCATTGGATGGTAAGATTCTTTGCAAATCCACAAAACGCTCATGTGAAAGAAATAGAAAAAAGTTGCCAAAGTCCAAAGAAGTAAAACAAAAAAAGACATTATAAAAGCTTTGGGAACGGTTAGCTAAGACTACTTTAAAGGTCTGGCTGCTTGGAGGTAAATTATAAAGAAACAAGGGGTGAGTTAAGGTTTCTGTGCATAGTGGTGCAAGTATATGTACTGACATTTAGAAAAGTGTAGGCCTATTGGCCAGCGGCTCCCTTTTGACAGTAAACCAAGCAGAAGTTGGAGGCGGTGATCAATAGGAACTGCTGTGTGGTCAGCGGGGGCAAGTGGAGGATGTGGGGGGTGGGTGCAGGAGAAAGTGCGTGCATGTATGTGGCAGATCCAGAGAGAGGGAGAGAGAGAGAGAGAGAGAGAGAGAGAGAGAGAGAGAGAGAGAGAGAGAGAGAGAGAGAGCGGGGAAAAAATGAGAGCAGACAGGTCGATGTATGTGTGTCTGTGTGTGTTTTCCGCGCTTCGCATCGGAGATCAGTGCGAGGCGGCATGCGGCTTATTTAGACGACAAACAACACGGACGTGACCTTTCAGCCACATGACAGATAAGATGGAGAGACACAGGGTGAAAAAAGTGACAACAAAAAGGAGGTGTGAGGAGAGGCGGACGCCATGGAAAGCGAAACGGGGGGCAGGAGGGGAAGAAAAGGGGATGGGAGAGGGAAGAGAGCAACTTAGATGAAGAAGAGAAGGAGAGGATGAAGAAAAAGTGAGAGAAGGTTGCTTTTTCCATTGCCTATGTGAGCCAGGGGAAATAAAGTGTGTGGTATTTCTATTGAGCTGAGCTGACTGTGCTGATGCTACAGGCTGATAGAGCCATAACAGCGCCACTTGGCTCTGTGCTGAATAGAACCTCCAATACACTGGGTCCGATAACACAGCACAGATCAAAGAAATAGAAATAGGCAGCTTGTATTTGTGTACCAGCGAGTGTGTGTATGGGCGGTCATGTGAAGGACAGGTGCCTATTATGTGCCGGAACGTGCGGGTCAGTGAAAATGCTTAAATTGGCTGTTTTTTTCCCACCTTCACCCACCTCCCCTACTTCTCCTTTCTTTATGTGCTGCTTTCTCGAAAAACCAGCATGCGAGGGATCATTACCCGCGAATATTTTCCAAACAAATTAGAGGTGTGCACTGCCACGAGTCATTAAAAATCACTGACTGCGCGCTTTAACACCAAATGGAATCATTTTGTTATCGCGCTCTCTCTCGGCGGCGCGGCGAGACGTGTGTGTTCGTTTGTTCGGACGCCCGCCGGCCGGCTGGCCGGCCCGCCCGCCTGGACACCTCTGCGTCCAGAATGAGTCAGTAGCAGTTAAAAGGTAGAGTGAGAAGGGAGTCAACAGGGCTCATTAGAGCCGACTGATCCTACACTTCTGCACCGTTCTCACCACTTAGCGAGGCCTCGTGTGCTCGGCGAGGGCAACCGCGTGGCAACAGGGGGGGAAGACGGGTCGCCGACGCCGCAAGATTAGAGGAATGGTTTAAAGACGAGGAGAAGCGCTAATGAACCTCATCTCTGATCTGTGACATTGTGTGCTGATCACGCTGAGTTGTTAAGTGATTTGATTATGTGCAATGGACAAAAATTAAAAAAAAAATGAAAAATATGCGCATTCAGCCAGTTCGCTGGATGCGAGTCGTCGTGTGAGAAAGACTTACTCTGTCCCACTTTCAGGACCACCTTCATGCCTTTCGTAGCGCACACGCCGCCCCTCATGCTGTCCAGGCCTTGGCGCGTCCCGTCCGACGTGGCTGCAGCAAAAAGAGAAACAAAAAGTTGGACAGTTAGAATGGAGGGGGAAAAACAAAAACACACACACAGATATAAAAACACAAGCCTGTTTTTCTTATAAACCTGCACTGTGGGTCCACAGAAGAAGTAAACAACAGATCCCTTCTCATAGAGTCGGCACCGCCGGAGTGACATTTGCACAGGAAGTGATTTAAAACTCCACCAGAAGCTCTGAAAATGCCAAACTACAAGGCAGCAGCACTTTAATAAGTCCTCATTTACCAGACTGCTGGAATTAATTTGCACCACACACACACACACACACACACACACACACACACACACACACACACACACACACACACACACACACACACACACTGCACTGTATGGACTCAACCGCTTTGCAATCAACTACAATTGCTGCCTGGGCTGCAGGAATGGCTGGAGCAGGGCTGAGGAGGAGGAGGAGGTTTTTAATCTGGAGAAGCAAAGACCAGCTGATGGAGGGAGATAAAGTGGAGCCCCTACCACGTAAATCACTGCTTGATTTGAGAGAAAAACCAGATTTGATTTATTCGACTTTAGACGCTGATGGATGAGTGAAAGCAGCAACAGGTAACACACTGCCCATGCTTTAATTATGAAGTGAATTGAAGGCTAATGTTTTAAATTAAAGGTATTGTGGATTCTAAAAGCCTCATTTTGTGCTGAAACTTTTGGAACTCCCTGTTCTCTTTGGTTGTGGCTCATGATGCGACAGTCCACAGCATCGTCAGCATAAAAACAGAAAATCGTGTTTAATACTCCATGAAGAGCTGAGATCTGGAGGACGCCTTTGGGCCTCACGCCTCAAAAAACATCATGGCATCCTTTTGTGGTTGCTTTACTTACATATAGCTTTTTATACCCGGAAAAATAGGACAAAAATGTTACTGCACCACTATTTAATTTATATTGAAAAGACAACATAGATATAGAGCTGTAGCTGCAATCAAATTAGTTGCAGCCATGTTGGAAAACTTTGTTTTTTGGGGGGCTTTTTGTTCCTTTTCCATTAAGTTTGTAACAGAGTTGGTTAGAAGATGGACGGGTGGGATACAAATTATGGGTGGACTTAGAATTTCAACCACAGCATTTAGTGGAAGTATTGTTATAACCATAAAGATGACTACAAAATAAATTTGCTTCAGGTGTGTTAGGACACATATAAGGAGCTCGGCCCTGGATGCCTGCAGCTGAAGACCCTGATTTAGTGTCGCATACAGCGTGTCAGTGGGTCCATACAGGCTCAGCGACCTTCCGGAGGGGAAGAGAGGAGACTCAGGATGGGAGGACGGGAGGAAATACTGCTCTGAAGGACAAGCTTTTGATGACGCAGAGAAAGTGAGAGAACGCAAAAAGAGAGAAGAGTGAAAAGTAAGGAGACGAGAGGCACTTATCCCGATAATCACACCTCTTTGGGTCGACGCAGCTCTGCTTGCTTGTGCAGCTGGTTTCAATACTTGAGAAGCATCTCCTCGCTGTGCCCGGTTTTGGTTTCAATCATCAGTCCAAAAACCGGGCAAAAACTTCTATAATTGTCTTTAAGGTCTGTGCTGACAGACAGTCTAGTGCGAAGCTGCAGCGGCTCATAAACCGTACGGTAATCACAGCCTTTCTCCCTCCAGCGCGGCTACACACGCCACCCTTATATCCTTGTTTTCTCTCTTAAATATAAATTAGCCTCTCTGAAGCCGAGGAGAAGAAGAGAAATGGCAAATGGAGGACGGCGTTCGGGAGCGAGAGGAACGGAGGTGTGAAAAAGAGGCAGCTTTACTTCTGACACCTTTCTTCTCCATCCTTACAGGAAGCAATGTGTGAAAACGAGCGAAGGAGAGAAGCGGGCCGAGGTCAAAGCAAACATCAGTGTGGTGGAAAAGCCAAAATAAAAAAAAGGAAAAAAAAAAAAAGAAACACCGATAATATATAGAATAATTTGTCTTAAAAAGTTTGCACGTTCTCCAACTCTTAGCACTGTTTGCTGAAGCACAAAATCTGTCAAAGACCCGTGAAATATCTCTCTTTACTACAAGGACAACACTTATTCATTCAAATGAAGTTCAACTGAATTAAAAGAAGCAGAGAATGAAGGTTGTTAATCAGGGCTGCTGCTGAGAATTAGACCATTTTTCCAAGTACCTTAGCTCAGATGTCACGTTTCCGTAGCAGAGATCAAATCTAAAGACGATATTATAAAAAAAAAAATAAATAAATACTGAAAAACTTCATTGAGAAAAAGATGCAGATTCATTCTGTGGAGGTTTAACTATCTAGTTTTCTGCTACTCCCAACCTTTTCACTGTCTAGTTAATTCGCAAGTTATTTACCAAAAGAATGACTCGTTAATTTTTAGTACCTCCTTTTTTAATTATTTGTTTTGTGCACAGAGACGCGATAAGAGAGGCCCTCTGCTTTCACACACAGGTTTCTGTGGAGATGTTTATTTCCAAGCTAACCAACTTGTTTGTGCTCCGATAAAATATAATTTATCCATCCCAGCATTTAACAGCCAAGGTGCAGCCAGCAGTCCATCACAGCGCCAACAAACAATTCTGCACAATCATGAGTGAGGGCAATTTTATGTCTCTAATTGGCCTGACATCCAATGTTTATGTGTTTTTCTCCGAGCAAGAGGAAACCCATTTGGCACATTCAGAAATGAAGAGGATGAGGAGAAATAAATCTGAAGAATGAAGTCTGAATGGTTGACCCAAACTGTGCTTCTAATCAGATCCGCCTTGAACCAACAATAAGCTGCCAAACTCGAAGAACATTCGGTTTATTAGGAGATGGGTTAGAAAATCAATTTGTGGCGTGAAGAAATTTCAGAAACTTTCCGTTTGATTTCGCCTGTTTTCTGCAAAAAACAAACAAAACAAAAAAACGAGAAAGAGGAAAAATGAGCCTCAAGGTGAGCCTGTTGCGGCTCAGGCAAACCAACCAGGTCCAACTGTGCAGATTTGATAATAAACTCAGCAGCGGGAAATTGTAAAACAATAAATAAAATAATAAAATAAAGGGTATTTAGTTGTGTGTGAGAAGTGAAGTGAAGAAAGGAATTTAAGAAGCTAATTGTTTTTGATTTTTGATTATTTTATTTTGGAAAAAAACATAACAAATAAAGCTCCAGCCCAGTGGTGAGCTAATATCAGGATGTCTGCAGGGCAAACTGTTAAACTCTGCTAACAGGAGAACATTCAGTTTTTTAAAGAAGTATTTTTAAAAACTGAAGACAGTTTTTGAAATTATTCGTCTGTTCTCACCTCCTCAACCTTTAAAAGAACAAAAACAAAATAAACCCAGACAAAAGGAAAGATGGAGGAGTCCTGACATTAAGAACAAATACCAAACAGAAATTAACTTAAGCAATTTTACTGTAACCACAAATTGCCAAACACATAATCCTACAATAGATGTTCACATGCAAGTGTTGCAGAAAACTTTGTTCCTCAAAAGCCACCAATGCAGAAAAAATAAAGAGTCATTCAGGGTCACTAAGCATGCTGGTTATTTTTACTTCTTCTTTTTACTGTGGGTGGAAAGTACAGACCAACGGATCCAGCATAGACAGAAAAACAGATAAATGGGATTAACAAAGGCTCAAACAAACATGTCTTATTTCTTTGTAATATTCTGATATTTACATAATGACTGATGAAAAAATTATGCTTTACTTAGATTATATATCGTCTCATTGTAAGAAAGTTAAGTTTGAGGAACAAGATTTTGTGAAGAAAAAAAATAGATTTTTTTTTTTTACCTTATTTACTTTTTCAGGAAGTCTGATCTGTGAGGAGGCTAGGAAATAGATTATTTAAAAAAAAGGTGGTTTAAAATTCAGAAGGTTTTCCAGTCATGCACGGTAAAGCAGCAGTTCATTTTGTTTCTTTATTTTCTATTCATGAAAATTTCACTCAGAATGAAATATTTATTTTTCAAAGAAAACAGAAAGCGAAATTTAGGACTCTGATCTTTTCTTGAACATTTGTGACGCGTTTTGACATTTTTAAGTGAAATGTGAACTAAAACTAGTTTTTGCTCTCCGTAATCTATCCTTATTTTTCGTTGTTTTAAGAGATGCTCGTCTAATTTACTATCAAAAATAAACTTGGAAATAACTTTAAATCTAAACCTGCCAGTGGTTGTGAATATGTTTGGGTTTAAATGTAAATTTTAGTGTAAATAATTAGAGAAAGATACTTTATTGATGTCTTTTGAAACATCTGAATGCATATAGACAGAGTAGAAACTAAAACTCTATAATTGAAAATTGTAACTGAAATAACTAATTACAAGTAGTAAACACTACAACAAATTACATTGTAATGGATGCCAAAAACTTTCTGATACTTGATTACTTCAAGATTTTAGATTTCTATGACTTTATTTAAAATCAAAAAAGTATACTCTTTCAAATATTTAATGTTCAGTCAGTGAGAATGTATTTCAAACCATTAGATTCTGCATCACTAATTATGTAAACAGTATTTAGATTTATTGATGTTCAAATAATGAGGTAAAAGATATTTAAAAGAAAAATTCACTACTAAACATATTCAATTTGAAAATAGATATTGATAGTACATAAATAGTATTTGGAAAAAAACTCGCGTAAAATGTCCTTTTTGGAAACAAAGTACATTTTTAGCACTTCTCATGTTTCCCCTTTTCTTCCATTTTCAAAACACCAAACTCAGACTCGCCTCTGGAAAACAGACCGAATCTGGAAACCTTCAATAAGGAGCCACCGTGAGAGTGATTACAGGATCTCACCCTCCGATTTAACCCGAGCACAGAGGTGCCACCAGGAGAAATAACAGGATTAAAAAAAAAAGAGAGAAGAGGAATAAGTGCGCTGAAGATTTCTGAGAGTAATAACCACTGACACATGAAGGAGGACAACAAGGTGACGGGAGACGAGGGAGAAGAAAGGAGGAGGTGGAGGAGGTCGTGCAGTGAAGTGAGGCACAGAGACTGATTGCCTGCGACAAGCTGTTGGTGATATGATGGACACAGGAGACAATGTGGGACCACAGGGGGACGGAGAGCCAGGGGACGAGGAGGACAGAGGAAAAGTTGGAAAGTTTAAAAAAAGAAAGGAAGGAAAGAGTTTAAATGACATGATAGAAAGTAGGGAGGTAAAATACTTTAATGTGTCCATTATGGAAAAGTGGGTCGGTAATGGATACAAAGGAGCAGGACGGACACCGGAGAGGCAAATTGGACCAAAAGAGCCTCTGCAAATTTTGCAAATGTCAGTTATTTTTTGTCTTTCAAACATCCTAATCAGGTTGAAAATATCACAAAGGTCTCTTTTTTTTTTTTTTGGTTAAAAGGGTGACGCATCATCCTCTCTGAGCCATTAGAGGTGTCGCCATTTCCGCAAATCTCGGTTTCACGGGAACAAAGCGAACGCAGAGATCCCAGTTGCTTTGCCCTTGGATCAAGAGAGCGACTCCTCCCCAAAAAAAAAAAATCTGAGCTGATGAGCACAAATGTTTCAAATTTTCTCCCACTTGAAGGGGGTGAAGATATCGCCGAATCAAGGCAGAAATAATCACCGCACATCTGTGAAATCTTGATGAGAGGCAGGGGTGGGACGGGAGGCGGAGGGGCTGCTTCCAATCTTTCCCACCTTATTCTGGGAGGACGGGATAAAAAAAATGGAGTGGGGAAGGAGTGAATACAGCAATCTGGGATTAGATAAGGAGGAGGAAAGGGGAAAAAAGCGAGGGAGAGAGGCAGGAAGGGAGAGCAGGGATGAGTAATTGAGACAATGATCAGCAGTGATGGGGGAGATGAGAAGCAGCGGAGGACGGGGGAGAGGAAGGGCGTCGCTCCGCCGCCCTCGCCCGACAAGAAGACAGGCGGGAGAGGCAGGGAGAGTGGAAAAACTTAATTAATGAAATAATACTGCAGTCAACCCCAATCAGACGAGGAATCAGCGGCCGGGCAGGCAGGCAGGCAGAGGCGCGGCTCTGTATACACAGCGGAGGGGAATCTCTCTCAAACTCTGTTGTTATGACCAAGGTCAGTGTGGGCCGAGCTTCCTCCCCACCTCCACTGTCACAAAAGACAAAAAAAAGAAACCGGACGTTCGAAGTGCATTCTTCACTCATTCAGGGACGTAAACCCCAAATGTGACGTGTGCTCAGTGTTTTAACGCTCGACACTCGCTGCTGAGATGGTCGACATTTTATATTGTTGGATTTAAGACGCGCTTCTGAACCGAATGTTTGGCAACGCTGGCCGTTCGGCTGACCTCCTCTCTCTGTCTGTACACTCTGAGTGGAACAGATGGTAAATTAGAGTCAAGACAAAACAACATTTCTATCCACATGATTTATAGATTTGCTGATGTACTTCTGAGAAGTTTGCGGTATTTTTACTTTGTTCTAAAGTTACGAGAAGTGGTATTTTTATTGCTAGGGGCTTCTTGTAGAAGTACAATTCAGCTTTGGGATATTCTCTCACTTTCTCTCACCTTATTGTGATTGATATGCTCAAAAAATATATATTTAAAAGCAAAATTAACTCAGATTTAAACACAAATATCAAAGAACCTTTGATGTCACACACTGGTCACACCGTGGCTGCAACGTTGTGCTTCAATGATGCATAAAGATGCTGATAATGTAGCATTCATAATCTGATCCCCATTCCACAGCGTGAGCGTTCCAACGTTCAGACCTTTGACGCTCACTGATTAGTCTGATTAGTGTAACATGACCCTATAGCTGCGACCGAAGCAACGCCTGGGTGTTGATTATCATCATTTACTATTTTCATCAGTTCGCTCACTGATTTAATCGAGGTGACGTGCTGATGTGCTGCTTTTTGGGAAGAAACCAAAGCAACTCTGTTGTGGGTAACTGCAGTGAGAAACTATTTATCTTCTTCTCGGCAAAACTGCAAAACAAATCTAGCAAAGACCTCGTAAAAACTACACTTGACCTCATTTGATGCTATGCAGACTCTCCATCTGCACCACTGGAGATTCACTCACCTGTACATGCTGACAGCTTCAAGCAAGTGAGTTGGACTCAGTGTTGAGTGGTTAGTTTTGATGCCTGTTAGTTGTAATCATGTTCAGAAAGGCGAAACATCTTCAAGCAACAAGAGAAAACATCCAGTTGCCTCCTAAGAAGCTCTTATGATTGACCGAGTAAGTAATCTACAACTGATAAATATTATAGATTGATAAAATGCTTAAATATTAATTCCTCCCAGTGAATATTCTCTGAATAAATAATTTTACCCTCGTGAAGCTAAATCCAATTTATTTTTAAACTGAGAACTCACTTCTCTTTTCCCCAACTCTAAAAGCATCGACAGATAACGTAACGTTGATTTGACTTCAGTAAGAATCAGATCAAGGTTGGGGGCTTTGATGCATAAAAGGGGATAATATTTTAATCCCTATGTCTTACTGTTGGATTCACAACATCAAACTCCATCAAGGGACCCAAATATGTTGTAGTCTTCAGAGGAAAAAGTGGAACGTGAAAGAAAATGTAAAAAAATCAGGATCGCCCAGAAAAAAAAAATCCTGACAGGTGCATCTCTAAGACTTTATTTTAATTCCCTGATTAAGAACCAGGAAATAAAAACAAGGAGTAAAGAAATATCTGTTTGCTGCAAAAACGTAATAAAGAACATTACTGACTGCCCGGGTTTTATCTGAACAGTTGTTGCTTAATGGTACAAACCTTCCTGGCAAAGTGAGGCTTTAAACGGAGGTAATGTGCCTCCGTTTGCAGTGTCAGCTCTGGTTTCAGACCTGCTTACTACAACAGAAACGTGTCCCTGCTAAATTAAAATAAATTAATGTCATCAGCATCGCTTTTTATACTTTTATTTCTCCTAATTGGAAGCACAAAGGAGGAGCTTTATGCAATAAAGTTTAATTGCCGAATTCATTCCCAAACAGACGGCCGTTCCTCCTTTTCACTTTCCACTCATGCTTTGAGTTTAAAGGCTTTGGGATGAGTTTTTTTTTTGTTGTTGTTTTTTATTATTATTCTAATGGCAGTAAGATTAAAGCGAGCAAAATTGACCTGCATCAAATAGGCAGATTACACAACAAACAGAATGAATAAATAGCCGAGCAGCAGCCGGGACAGAGTGAGGCCCCAAGCGCATCTCCGACGACAACGAGTGACTGGGAGAAATCAGTGTCACGCATTTGTCAGATTAACAGAGGAACTAAAAGGAAGAGATCAAATGTAAAAGCACCTATTTATTTTATGAGCTGGTGAGGGGCACGTGGGGGGGCAGGAGGGAGGGTCACATGACTGCATCCTGAGGTTAGACAGGCTGGCATGTGTTTGTGCAAATCAACATAAAAACCAAAATGTGTAGCTTTGTCTTTAAAATCCTGATGTTCTTTGGGTTCCAGTTGTTTAGCTTTTGTGCCGATTTTTCCTAAACAACAACAACATTAAGACTCGCCACGTGGGTGGGCTGGAAAAGTGGTGGGGACGTTTTTTGTGTGTGTGTGTGTGTGTGTGTGTGTGTGTGTGTGTGTGTGTCTGCAGAAGGTTCTCGAAGGTGGGTTTTGCTGAATCCTTCCCGTTAAAGGCTAGATGATGAAGAGCATAAAAAACCTGATCTCCTCTCCCCCGAGGCGATGCTTAAGGATACAATCTCGCCTCTCTCCTTCTCGCTGTGTCCCCTTCTAACTCTATTAAAAAATAAAAAAAACAGCACGGATCTTGCCGTCGAAATTTCCTGTAACTAAAACCGTCTTCATAAATCTCCTATGACACTTTTATAACCTGGCTATGACGCACTAACGAAGCTATCGCAGGCCATTACCTCGCCACGGTGGCAGAAGACATTAAGTTATGTGCTGGAACAGAACAGGTATTATTTTAGCTGCCCCTTACAAACCAACACACAGACTCACAAGTCCAGTATATTGTTGTCTTTTTTTACTTGCATTCCACCTTCAATTATACACCAAACACACCATTACTTCCAATATACAGCCTGATGTTTCTGAGTTTTGTTTTTTGTTCGTTTTGCTGCGAATGGGGCAACAAGCTTTCCTGTTCTATTGTTGCAGACAAAGGCTCCCTGTCTGGCTGTGCTGTGGTGGTTTTGGTCGGACCGGCTACAAACAAGTACGTTCCTAAAACAAAGCCGTCTGAGTGATTGGCGCCTCTGTTGCACGGTGAGGTAACTGTATGCCAGAGGTCTGAGAGCAGAATAAGTTTATTATGTGCATGACCTAAAAGATTTGTGCAGATAAAACAACAACAACAAAAGAAAACCTGAACCGCAGAAATATTTGCTCGCCAACAGCCAAGCAGCCTGATATAGCACCCAGATATTGTGGTGGAGTTTAAGAAAATACATTTCTGGGTCAGAAGTTTATATAAAGTCCTCATGGACATCAAAGCCGGTTTAATTTGTAGCTTTTAAAGGTTTATTTGAGCTGCGCTCTTTCCAGATTATTAAGATATTGACCATTTACTCCTTTTTTGTTTTGTTTTTAAATATGTAGAGGGTCAAAATTACTTGGTTAAATTAGTAAAATGCTGCTTGAACACGAACATTTTGAAGCCACCCAGAATCTTCTGGCACAACAGGCTTGTATTCAAAAACTTTAAATAACACTAAGCTCCTGGAGTTAGGAAGACCATATTAGAAATAAAATGGATTCCTCATGTAATCCCACTGAGGCTGGAATGATAGTCCTGTTAGAAAACCTGATGCAATATTAACATAGCACTCCTTCTTTCTTTTAAAATTTTCAGCAAAACAAAAAATATATTTCCAACTATATAATCTGTAAAACAAAACAAAAATGGTGTTCAAAAAAATAAATATCTTTTCCACTTAAAGAGAACACAGACCGACGTCATGATGCTGCCACTGCCGTGTCCAAACATGTGTTTCAGAACTTCTCAGGTTTGAACCTTTGGGTTCATTCACACCAGCCTCGTCTAGTCTACTTTAATCGAACTAAGTTTATTTGCCTAGAAAGTTTGGACGTGAGATGTGAAAGCGGAATTGAATTTTGATTTGAACCGAAACAGTCCGGCTCTGGTCCGCGTGTAAACCTCACCTGAAGTCTCGGTTTGGTTTGAATGAACTCTTATGCGCTTTGTGGAAGCAAGCGGACTGGAGACCGCTCCAGAAGCAGGAAGAGAACTATAGTGCAAGGCATTCTGGGTAAATACAACCTAAACAGATGAGCAAGTCTAGTGCTAGTGGGAGGAATGGGGAAAATGATCCGCACCAGCTGAAAATTTAACAAATGTTGCAATTTTTGATCCCCAATTGAACCGAGTCAACTGGACTATCGAGCGTGAAAACGTCCGTTATCTCATCCAAATATTAAAAGCTTTTTCTCCAGAGGAACTTGAAGATGTCCGTTTTGGAAGATGGTTCTCATTTTTTTAATGATTGCTGACAGTGTTGGTTTCACTGGTGGTCCAGGAGTTTCCCATAGTTTAATCTTCCTAAACTTGAATCAGTTTCTTGGACCTTCTCTATTGTTCCAGAGTATTTTTTAAATCCAATGAGTTCTGTCAAACAAACCCTTTGTAGACTAAAACTACCAGTCGGAGCGTCGATTAAGACATTCCTGAACTTCTTTCAAAAAACTTACATATCAGGATTAGGAACTTTAAAATCATTTTAGTGATCAGCACACCCTGGACAAAGACCTGTTAAGGTTTGAATAACTCGCTAAAATCAAAACACAACATGCTGACTGGAAAGATATAAACACAACACAATAGAAATCTTGTCCTGATGGATTCAGCAGAGCAACAATAACTTGACGGACGTGATATGTTGCGGCTCATCATTTCCAGCTCGGTCCTTTGGTTTTAAAGCTGCGTCTGTCGACCTCCTGCACATGAGCGGAGCGCCGGAGGCGACGGGACCTTACAGGGCCAGTGTTGGAGTCACAGGCTAAACTCACATGATGTGTCACATGCTGACCCAGGAGACGGACACACAACGATTCAGAGGAAAAAAATCTAATAAAACCACGCAAGGCCGAATTTTTTTTTTCCTTTCCTCTGATGGAGACGTAGTTTCCTCTAACCGGGGGCGGCGGGTCCTACATGTAGCCCCTTGTACGTGCTCATATGACCCCCACCACCACCACACACACACACAGCTAGGGTAATGATCTCAGTGTCTTTGCTTGCGTGCGGCTGATCTTTCCCTCTGTGCTCGATGACATTTTAATTCTCAGCGGTTATTCTCCTTCCATCCATCCTGTTCCATTAGAATCACCCACCCACTGTCCACCTATCCAAACCCACCCGCACCCCCCCACTGTCTGCCCGCTCCCTCCTCCTCCTGCGTCTCCTGTGAGCCCGAGCAGCGGCCGACTCCCTATCACTTCGTATCAATCTCCGGAAAACTTCCCCCTTCCCCCTTCAAAGTAACAAACATGAATCACGGGCCTCCATATCAGTCAGTCACGGCTACAGAAGCAAACTAAGGATTCAGAGCCGCAAAACGTCCTGGATCGTAAAGTCATTTTAATTATATGGGAAAGAAAGTGTTGGATATTCTCTGGATGCAAGCGCCACAAAAAGGCTCTAACTAGGCCCAAGTTTTCCATAATAGCTCTTAAACTGCATTTAGTTGCATCTGAATTGTGGACGTTTGTTCATTCTCTGCTTCTTTCATCAACATTTTCAAATTATTTCTTGGCCTTGGTTTGCAGAAGGGAGCCATTTGGCTTCTTTTTATTCGGCGATGTGTCAATCTGGCTCAGGAATGTTGGTGTTTTTATACTCAGACAAAACTGCTAACCCTCTGGACGAAGGGCTGCAAACGCCCCAATTTGGAAGGAGTTTGTCCAGGGATATTCAGCTTTACTGCATCTTCTGTTTTTCAGGCAATTAAAGTAAAGACCTACCTGCTAAAACCAAAAAATGCATTTTTTTCCTACTGAGGTTTTTCTTTAAAAGAGGCACTTAAGGACCTTTTTAGTAACCACTATGAGGCAACTTTCACATTGCAGGAAGGCATTTAAATGAAAACACCTGGCAAAGATATGCTATCTTTCTTAAGTTATTAACATGGTAACACAAATCGTCTGCTTAACTTATTAATTGTTCTCTTTTATTTTAGTCTTAAAAAGGTCTGACTGAAACCTGCAGACACCCTGACAGAGGAAGCTGCAGGGTTCATGTCCGTGTTTTTGGATTCAGGCTTCCAGTTCTCTGCCCTTTTCTTCTGCATGTATTTTTGGGATCGTTTCACATTGCTGAGGCTTTTGGGTTTGGAACCCAAAGAAAACTACAAGCTGTGAAGAAGAGGAAGGAAGGGAGGACAGAAAAGATGGATGGATGGAAACAAGGGTAAACAGATGGATATGTGGTCGTGCGGATGGATGGATGGATAGATGATGGCTTGATTAATAGACAGATGCAGTGATGGATGGAGGAACGGGCGGATGGGTGGCTTCAAATTGTCCTGAAATGCAAACGTTTTATTTCAAACTTTATTTTCTTTTTCCATACTTACCCAGACCTGGAAAAATACTTAAATCAAATGCCATATTTTTTCCAGACTGAGCAGGAACCCTGAACGCAGCACTGCTGCTCCTCCAACCTGTCGCTTTACACTGCTGGTCAGCTGGCTGAAAAGAAGGCTACTTTTTTTTCCTTTGTTTTGAATAAAACAAAGATGTGGTTGTTTGTTGTGTGGAAACTACAGAAACACCAATCTTACTATAGTCTTATTAAAATTTCTTAATGTTCAAAACTACTATTGTTAATAAGCTACAAGCAGCAGTTTTGCTACTTTAGCAGACAGCCTGACTAACTAACAAGCCAGCTTTTCTATTAAGAAGATCTGAACTTGAAAATAACTAAATTATTAAATAAAGATACACAAAGAAAATAATAAATAGCAATAAAGTACTTAACAATACATAATAAAATTATACTCTTAAATATTAATAATTCATTTCTAAAAATAAACAATAACATCATAATAAATGAATAATAAAAGAAAATGACCATAATGTTAACCTTAAACATCGGTCATAGATAATAATTCATTTTCTGTGTTTCTGTGGCAGTAGTAGAGATTTAGTTGCTTTTGTTTTTCAGAATAAAACATCTAAATGTTGTCCATCAATCTGTCCATTATCAGTACCGGTTTATCCATGCAGGGTCATGGGGGGTGGAGGTGCCTATGTCCAGGGTTCAGTGGGTGAGAGGGGGGAGTAACTAATTAACCTAACGGTCATGTTTTTGGACTTTGGGAGGAAGCTGGAATACCTGGAGAGAACTCCTGCATTCACAGGTAGAACATGCAAACTCTATGTGAAAAAACAAACAACTAAAAAAATCCAAGCTGGGATTCAAACCTGGGACCTTCTAGCTACAAAACAACAGCGCTACCAACTGTGATGTTCCAGGTTTTTATCTCTGTTTAGGCCCAAAGCTGTCACATAGGTCTGTGTGTAAACAGGAGTGGGAGACGCTCCAGATCATCACATCTGACACACTTGCACACATGGTGCTGGAACCGATAGCCTGGCTGCCTGTGACTTAGCTCTGACTAGCGAAGCATGTTGTTGTGCTGCGGTTTGCGTAAAGCGCACACAGCCCCGCATCTGTCATGCCGATAATCCATCTGGGAATTATCCTGCTGCATGTGTGGCTAACCTGTCCCATGCGGGCAGAGGTCAGATATGTTTACGACTGTCATGGCGTATTTAGCGGAGCAACAAATCCACTGGTTCATAAGCGGGTTTGCAGCAGCACTGCGGCCTGATGTATGCGTGATGGATGCATGCGGGCCCCTGCATTTACAAACAATCTCTTTAAATCTGCTTACCGCCTTCAAAAGATAAATATGCATGCATGTGCATTTATGTACAGGGACGCACACTGAACAGGAAGATGGAGTAAAGAAGGTGATCAGCAGGCGTGAGCACAGAGGCTGATTTACTTTCGACTATTCTTGGCTTAATGAAATGACGAGAAAACAAATCGTGGCCACATCAATGCAATAAGTCTGACTGGCCGTTTTGGGAATTTAATGCATGCCGGCTTAATGTGGCTGCCAGAGCAAAGACGTGCATAATGGAGCTAAAAGAAAAGACCGGCAGGGACAAAGGCAGCAGAGAGAGAAGAAGAAGGAAGAAAAAAACTAAAAGCGCTAATGCAAAAGAAAAGAGGGAGCCGGCCGTTAAAAGGAGGCCCTGTGACTGGGAGGATAAGCCTTGTGTAACGTTGGTAAAGTGCCGGCCATGTAGGACAGTCATGACCAATGTTCCTTACAACTGGGTCAATGCTCCCGTCCCGGGGCAGCGAGGGCGCTCTGTGTGTGTGTGTGTGTGTGTGTGTGTGTGTGTGTGTGTGTGTGTGTGTGTGTGTGTGTGTGTGTGTGTG
>CAEGAF010055914.1:0-15215 GCA_903067075.1 Micropoecilia bifurca | reverse complement strand
AAAAAGTTATTAAAAACAAATTTTGTCTAAATTAAGGTGAATTCATGGTTCCTTTTTCCACATAATGTAACGGTAGTTTTTATGATAAAAAAAACCAAACAATTATGTGATCGGTATCGGGGATCGGAATCGGCGATCGGCCCTCAGGGGTGATCGGTATCGGGATCGGCAGAAAAAAACCTGATCGGCACATCCCTAGTTTAAGCCATTATAGTCTTGATAATGAAAACATAAGCAGCAAGAGATATTACCAAGATCAGTGGGTTTCAAAGAAATGATTTCAGATCAGCTAACAAATAAACAGGTGTTCACAAAAATCATATTTCTTTGGCATCTCTGAAGCTTTTAGGAACAGTTACAGTGATGGACTGGAAAGTAAGTCAGCCCAGACTCAGAATGAAGTGGTTCTGCAGAGAGCGGTACAGGCAGCCAGCTCTGTTAATGCTCAGTGACAGCAAGTCAGAGTCCATCAGTCAGAGTTTGGAAACGATTGTAAATGAGAAAGAAAAGTATGCTCAGCACTGTACAGAGAGTGACTAGCAAGAATGGATTGATTTGCATGCATTATGAGAATACTGCTAGCTAACCATTAGCATCCTTCAATGCTTTCTGTAGGCACTTAACTAAAAGGCTGGTTCACAATTTTAAATTTATCATTTGTTTTTTTTCCGATCACCTCTACTTCAAACTCTAAAACATTTGAACTGATCAAAGTTGAAATGGACAGTCACGACACTAAACAATTAATTTAGGAAAATTTAAGGTTAATGAAAAGTTTATTCAATTTGAGTGGAAAAAAATAAAATAAATTTAGTGCAGTGTTTCTGCAGGTTTTACTGACTCAAATTTAAGACTTTTTATGATCATTGTGAATGAAATTTAAGATTTGTATCACAACAGACATTTACAGGAGAAAAATTGCATATTTTGCAATGCTGTCTACAACTTTAACTCCCACGGTGCCAAAATTTTTGCATAGGTTGTCAAACAATTTTGCACATTATACATGGAACATTGTGTGTTATGTGCAGGTAACAAATGTGAGCCTGGGGTTAAATTGAACATCGTCCAGATAGCTGCCAATAAAGTTGCACTTACTCACAACTAATGCAAAATAGCCAGCTAGGAAGGTTATATTAGTGGCTATATTAGTAGTCAAAGAACACAATGAAGATGCCTGCATGCTTATAGCAAATGTCTGCTTTGCAGAAAAGCCCCATGAGAAAAAACTATATATAAAATATACAAGATTGAGTAGTCCTGCCACAATGTATTTAAGGCTAAATTACTTTTTTAAATGAATTTAAGACATTTTAAAGCCTTAATTTTAGGTACATACATTTTTTTTAAGGGTGTGCGGACACCCTTAATAATTATGTAGTTTTCACTTCTGTATCCTGGCTTTTGTTAAGTTAGCCAAACATAATGCAACTTGATGTCCTTTTATTTAAGTCATGTGCTCCCAGAATCCAAGCAGCATCCTACACCAAATTCCCAGCAAGCCTCAATGGTGAGCTAACCAGTAATCGAGAGCAAACAAAACCCACGCAAATACTGAGCTATGTAAACAATAAAGCTGTTGTTAGGGCACAGAATCAGGAAAGATGCAAAAGATCAAGGACTCCATCTTTTCTTTTTTTTTTTCAGCATATGGCCATGTGCAAATCTTTTCATCCCTGGGCCAGTGATCGTCTAGGTCTACGTCCTCAATCATCACTGCTACATTGCAACTGTTGTGTTATGCTTTCACTGCCTCAGGCGCTACACACTAATGATTGGCACGCCAACTCGGCAAGGTGAGATCATCCTCCAAGGCATCATCCCCTCCTAATACCCCCACTGGGATATAAACAAAGTGTACTTATGCTCCCACTTAGGCGAGTATCTCTGCCGCAATACATCGTTAAGGCCAGTACTGTCAGTAACTGGGAGGCATCCAGGTCTTCTGAGAGACCTCAGCCTTTCTGAGTCTAGACACACAAAAGATACAGTTCCTGAATAATCAGATCATCAGCCTATTTAAATAGAAAACCAGCACTTTGACCCACTTTCTGTATTGTGTAAAATGTACTGTGTGCTTATGTTAAATACCGCAGGTGGTTAGCATGAGTGAAGTGCTGAAAGGCCAATGTGAATGTGGATTTTCTACTGGTCTGATGCAAATTAGTAGTGTAAAAACTTAATTTAGTATCAAATCTGTTTAAAGGCTTCACATCTAACTAGATGAGTCATTGGGTAGAAATAAAGAAAAACCTCTACTTCATCCCAGGAGAGAGTCTTCATCAAAGTCAACCAACTGACCATGAGGATGTAAGAACCCTTGTGGGGGGCGGGAGGGGAAAGAGAATTCTGCTTTCAAACACAACTGTGTGCACACAGACACAGATGCATTCACTGAGCCTTCTTCTGTCCCCGGGGTCTACTCTATATAAGGGAGTGATTGTGGGGGAAGGAAGCGGTGCTGATGGTGTTGGGGGTGGGGCCATTAGAGACTCCAGAAATGATGCAAAAGAAAGAGAAAGTGAGCTTGTATGCATGATGCAAATCCACAGGAGACAGAATTATTAAGAACTGCAGACGTTTATTGAAAATCTGAAATGTGGCTTGATGTTTTTAGGTACAAGCCGTTGGTTACCAAGGCATGGCGTGACCTTTGACCTTGTAATTGACAAGCTTTTTGTCTCCACGAGGAGCAAACAGAAGGCACTCAGCTGACCTTTTTGTTTTTGGACACTCCTTGCTCTCCATACTCAAGATGGTGCAATGCATCATTTGTGGGATAAATGTATTGGAAATCTAATCAAATGGGGAAAACTGTATATAGTTTTTAAAAGTACAAACCAAGAGGAGCGTGGCAAATATATATATATCGCTGTCTTTCAAAAAACATTTTGTAACTAGACTAGCATCAGCTGGGGTTAATAGAGAAGCCATGTTGTAATAACTGCCTAAAAGTGGAGTGTTGGAAAGAGCAGGACTTTCTTAAAGAGAGGCCCAATTTCAAGGCGTTAAATCACAAAGTGAAATTTTATATTTGATACAGCATTTTTCTAACAACTGAAGGTAACAGTTACTTGATTGTGCTATAAAATAGCACTATACGTCTGCTCATCTGATGGCGTCTCAGTGGACAGAAATTTGTCTTGTTAACCAATACAACTCTCCCGTTCTGCTTTAATTATTTACTGCTGTCTAGCTTACAGAACCATCTGACATCAGTAAGTGGGCTAAAAACAAAGTGTTTTGGAGCTGATGCCATTTTTCCTGGTTACTGTGACCAGAAATGACCAAAGAAGGTGGAATGTACCCAAGCATCACTCCTCCTCCACGCTGCATTCGACAACGAGGAGAATGTCACATTTAAGATGTCACTTGCTGGAATAGAGCCTCAGATTGTCTATTCAGCCTACTCCATATTACAACAGTTGTCTCAGTCACTTCTGCAGCCCATTCAGGGCTAGTTGGACTCATTTCTTCCATTTATTCAGATGCTTTGAAATGGATATTTTCGCTGAAACAATGCTAACAGTCATCGGTTTGACAGAATCTTCTGTGTTTTAATCAGAAACAAGAAAAGCTCTAAAATACAAGCAGATTATTTGACTTTTCCATGAGCCTCACATTAGTTTCACCATTCCTTAGCACAAGTGAAATGATATCATTTGCAATTAAGGGTGCATTCACACCAGCCCTGTCTGATCAAACTTTATTTGTTTTTCCAGAATATCTGGTTGGATTGGGGAGTTGTGAATAGGCAATCAAACTCTGTTGCGAAATAAAATAGCAAACCCATGTCTTGGTTCAGTTGAAGTGAACTCTGGTTAGGCCTGTCACAATAAAAAAATTTGCTGGACGATTAATTGTCTAAAAAATTATTGCGATAAACGATAATATTGTTTTAAGATCTTTTGACACTGATTTAATGGAAATGACAATAATACATGTGATTTCCTGCCATAGATACACTTTATTTTCAAAAGAACACATAACACTGGAACTGATAAACTAAACAAGCAAAACAACCAGAATAAAATGTATTCTCAGTCTCCATTAACAAAAAAAATGTGCTTGAATAAAAATTAAAAAACAAGATAAAGCCAAAGTGGAAATAAATACTGCATTCAACCAAAAGAGTGCAGATTATGATGGCTGTATACTATATTTCCCTTCAGTAATCACTAGATTTAAATAGAAAAGATGAGCACATCCCACTACCTAATGCAGTAGTTCATACTACACGATATTTTGCCCCTATTTTCCCTATACAAACTGGTGATTTCGTAACCGATCATCCTGCAGTGTATGGTGTGTTACGGTAGATCGTCGTGGCCGCTAGGGTCTAAATCAGGGATTTTCCACGACAGAGCTTAACGCTAAATGTGAGAGGTAGCCAATCAGAAAGCCGGATTCTCCTCCTGCTTTCTGAGGGGACATTACGGAGGGGAATCCCAAACAGCTGAAACAGCGCAACACGAAGTCCAGCGGACATTGGAGATGATATGTGCAAACAACATTGATGTTTATTCAACATTTCGTGCAAAGAATATAGAAATGATAAGGAGAGGAGTTGGACCCAAATTGCTACTGCAGTTGATAAACCCGGTAAGTTTTCAGCAGTTCTTCGTTAACGGTACATAAATAGGTTATAATGATGTTCATTCAGTCCGGACTTAACGCTGACACTAGCCACATTCATTACAGGTAGATTGTAGTAAAGCACTGATTAATGACTGACTTTAAAATTACTTAACTGGACTTGAAGCCATTATTTTGTGCCCATGTGGCTGGACACCACACGGCACCACGAACCTGATCGAACCGTTATACCTGGGATTTCTGTCGGCTAATGTGTCTCTCAGGTTTTGAAAATGGACCGACAGTCGGCCGACAACTCATGTAGTGTGCGCTGGACATTACACTAAGGAAATGAGGAAGGGAGGGTCAGTGGAGAGCACCGGAGGTTAGCCTTTTTTCACTCAGTGTCATCAATAGAAAGAAAAAAGGTAGGAAGAGATGATAAAGCCGATAATTAAAATGAGGTCGATAGGTTTAATTTATTGTGCGATTTACTGACTTATGGTTTATCGCGACAGGCCTAACTCTGGTGGGTCCGAATGGATGTGGATGCCAGTGAACCAGAGATCACTCCAAAAGCAGGAAGTGGACTATAAAACAAATGCGCTAGTCTAGTGCTAGCAGGAGAAATTACTTGTGCTTTTTTTTTGCCAAAGACAAACAAGAAATCCTTCAACCATTAATATCTGACAATTTTTGAAAAAGGAAGTTGTGCTCGTCTTCTTTTGAAGTTTTTATTTAATTTCCTTGAGTAGTTCTTGCAGCACCACCACAAGCAAGAAGGTGAATAGGTGTTTTAATAATATGGTTTAGTTTGACACAGTGCAGAGTGAAATGGAACTGCAGCAGCTGAAAATGTAACAGATTCTGCAACTTTGGTTGCTAATCGAACCGGACTATCAGGTGTGAAAACACCCTTAAGAACTTAATGTGAATTATCATGCTGTGTGGGGTTTATAAAAGGTTTAAGTCGTAACCTTTTCTGCATCCCTACACAAAGCGTTTCAATAGAAAATGAACATGTTTACCCTTTGACATTATACATAAGGCCACATTTAAGTTGAATTTAGAAATGTAACAAGATACAGCTTAGTAAATGAAGACAGAATATAAGGTAGTATTTAGAGCCAGATACTTTGCTCATATTTCTAAGGGAAAACAGTTGGAAAGATAGAAATGACCCACAGCTGAATATTTCATTTAGACTAAGCCCAAAGTTGGCACAACACCAGCAACAGTCCCACAGCTGCAACAGTCACCGTTCTATTAACAGAATATGGAAAGAAAAAATGTGGTCCTGCTTGAACAGTTCAACTCATAAGTAAGCTTTCTTGTAATGAGTCACTGTTTGGGATTATTTAACAAACTTGGTGGTGCAAAGCCTTTTAAAATTAATGCAACTTTGAACTGTTATCCCCCTACACATGTGTTCCAGTTTTAGTGTAAATCTCTGCCTCTGCTTTTTCTTTAACAACCAACTTGCTGTTGATGGCAGCTGAACACTAAGCTCGATCCAGCTGGAGGTCGGGAGCTGCAGATGTCATTAACTTGACGGTAATCACAGTTCACACACTTCCAAAACATTCCCAGAGTTGAGGTCAGGATCCTGGCTCAGACTTCCTCCACAATAAACAACCGGCAAACAAACTCCGCTGCTCCCAGTGGCCAAGGTGGAGGCGTGACGGAGAAAGAAAGCATGAAAGAGGAAGCACCAAAGTGACAGAAAATTTAAAAATCTGCATTGTCAATTCAAACTTTTACTTCCAAAACTAACTGCCATTTTCTGTACTTTTTATTTCAATATACCAACTGTCTTTACAGTGGTGTGCTTTTAGCATTCCCTACAAAGAAACTCTCTCCTTTTAAGGCTTGAGAGGAGTTCTGTTGAAACTGGGACTAGAGAAGAATCTTCAATCATCCCTTTACCTTCAAAGAATCGCAGAGGGAATCCCAAAATCAGAAGTGTTTGTCAAACAAATCCATGATGGGTGTAATTTTGAATTGATAATTACAGATTTTTTAGATAAATCAACTTCCGTCTAGGGATGATACCACTACCAGGGTACAAAAATGGAGTGACAATTTTTTTTTAGAAGTTTTCAAATGCAACATGAAAAACCATTAGACAGACCATTTACAACAGGGAGAGCCAAAGTAAGCAATGCGGGATGTCACCTGAACTCCTGATTGCTCGTCATCATCCATCAACCAAAGGTATATGGAGTGAGAGAGTAAGGCAGAACAAAGAAGAAACTCATCGTCCTCATCATCACTTTGCTGTTAGCATATGTTAGAGATGATGCAGATTGTGCTTCATTTCCATTTAGCACATGTTTGTGCAAATTCCAATTCCGAAAATAAATTTGCTTAATGGAAACACGTCAATCTCAAAAAGTCAAAAGTTTTTGTTAGACGTTTTGTTTTTGTTGTTAGGATCAGCTTGTTTCCCGGCCATATGGAAATAAGCTTATTTCACAAAACTACAACGGAAACACTCTTTTGCTTCATACAAGTTATATGGTTAACGACTGCCACAAAATAAGAAAAACACACTTTTTTTTTAAATAACTTACTGAATGAACAAACGTATTCATGTGTGATTTTAATTGTCTTACTTATCGGAAGAATCACAACTGCGAAATTGTGTTTTTTCGGCACTAGTGGAATATTGACAAAGTTTTGTGCATGTTTGTAATGGAAACACAGCTGGCAAAATAAATGACTGCAAGATGTGGTCAGAGAAGCTGCCATTAACCCTCCGGAGCCAAACATGAAAACACTACAACATCCTCAAGTGGTAACTTCAGAGATAATAGTTTCATGAAACTGAATTGTTCACAATAATTGTAAATAAATATTAGTCTACCACCACCAAAGTCCAAACATTGCAGGAGTCATTCGTCCACCAACGTTACCTCTCCCTCTTATTCTCATGAATGTCAAAACCAACACACATGAACACTTAAACTTTGCGCTCCCATATTGTGGCCAGAACCACCTCCTACCTCATGGGGATGTGCAGATTAACACACGACAGACCTCGTTAACCCTGGACAAAGAGAGATGCTAATCTTGTACAGTCGGCCTCGGCTGTCCTCTAACTGTGCGGTGACACACAGAGAGGGAGAGAGTGAGGAAGGGGAAGAAGAGAGAACAAGGGAGGTATATGTAGCTGTAACAGAGGACTCAGTATGCCCCAGAAAGGAGACAATACCACGGGGAGGCCTCGCTCCATCATCCCTCCTATAACAATGGAGGATAGAGACAGAAAACGACTACAAAAAGCAGGCCCGACGCAAGTGCTACAGTCTGGCTGAACTCCACCGCCTGCAGCGACGAGCAGCAGGGCAGCGCAAAGCTCAACTCTGTGGATATTGATCGTAGTGGAGAAAGTAGGCGGCCAGGCAGGCAGACCCACAGATGGCCAGGACATGGACAGACATAGACAGAGGAAGTGCATTAGTAAGGCAGGTTCCTCTGATGCTGTTAGCTCTGTCCCTTGGGAGATAAAGGAGACAGTAATGACAAGGTTTTAGGTGGGGACAAAAGAAGGTTGAATGGATAAAAACAGACAAGAAGGGATGGTATGGAAAAAAACTCAACAAGATAAGAAGGTAGACTTAGGATCCAGCAGAGTGACCGAGGCTAATTTGTAACTTGAAGAGCTGCTGGATCATCTCCATAATGGGCTGTCTGCCCACAAACAAGCTCCTCTCTGGGGGTAAATGAGATAAAGCCGGGCCAGGACCAGCTGGTGGCTTGGATCAATGACACCAGACAGAGCGGATTCAGAGATGGAAGAGGTGGGCAGCAGTGGAGCATCTGGACTGGATGGCGGAAACCCGCCCGGGTGGCTCCGGCGTTCCTACCAGATTGCGCAGGGCGGTATGGACACCCACGTGCGGGGTACAAGAAGAAGAACAACTGAGTCCATAAGAGGATTATGTGCTTCTGTTTGAAGTGGAACAAGACACGTTCCAGATGGGATCTGATCTTTCACAGGATGTGAAACAGGTTGGGCAGTTGATCTGATCCATGCTTTGTGAGCACAGCTGGTCAGAATGCAAAACGACCTCACCATGTCCAAACGCTACTAGGATAGGCTAACAGCATCCTTAAGTGTGGAGGTTGGTACTGAAGGAAGATGACTTCAAGTAAGCCATTTTCAGCATTGGTTAAGTGTGTAAAATTGAAATCAGGAAGCAAAATTGACAGGAGTAGAACTGAGTGATCAAACATGCAATCAATATCAACATCAATGTTGATAATGTCACTTAAGTTCAATATAGAACCGCATGGTATAGGAAAAGGAAAAGCTTTAATCACTCTACCTCTGACAGCCCAACTTAGCAAGGTTGCTGACATCAACTACTCATTCACTCTGGTAAGAACCTGTTGGTTAACATGCGCAGCAGCATTTTCATGTCGCACCCAACAATCACGCCCATATTTCACTACTTGGAGGTCCGCACTCGATTCAAAGCAGAAGTTCACCACACATCAACACAAAGGTCAGTTTTTACAACCGCGTACTCATTGGCTAAAAGACTCGCACAGGAAACTTTTGGCATGAAACGGTGTTCACATCAAAGTGTTTTGATACGACTGACTTCATAATGCTGAGAGTCAACACAACCGGTCAACCGGTCACAAGAATGACTGTGCAGAACTAACAGGTGAAAGGTGGCTGCTATGGTGTAGAAGAAACAGAGCTAGGCACCAGGTTAGCGCATCAAACTCGCAGACTGTGGTAAACGAAGTGAAAATAAAACATGAGTGCAACAGATTAAGAGGAAATTGTGGATAAAGATCACATCACCAGTTTGGGAGTATTTTGGATATGTAGAACAAAAACACTAATCAAAAGTTATCGATATTGACATATGAAATGTCAATATCATCTCATATCAACCAGCCCTACCTACGTAAAAGGAAACTGTACTTTGTAGATAGGCGTGTTTGCTTTTAAATTCAGACTTCTACGACAGAAAGCTAGACTTGGCAAGTTCCTTTTCCATTTCAAGAACTTTAAGTTTTGGTCATTAGTACCAAACTGTTTTGTGGATACAAAAAAGCAGTATTCTGTCTCTGCAATTTCTACACACAGAGGGACGACAGCTGCAAAATCTACTGAATCAAAATCAATATCACAATGTTACTTTGTTACTACTTTATAACATTAATGATGTGTTTATATACACATTTCAGGTGCCAAGTATTTCAGACTCTGGATGCTACTTTGGGTGGAAATGTTCCACTACTCATGTCAATACTTGGGGATAGATAAGGAAGATAAACTACATTATTCAGAAAACATGGAGAAACTTTGATTTGCTGCTAGCAAAATCAAGGAACATGGTCTTTGTTGTAAAATAATTATCCTCAATTTTACAGTTAAAAATACATTACAATAACCAGTGTGTCATCTCTATAACAATAGTGTGAAGGGTTGACCTTGGCAGTAACAAAGTAAGGATGAGTACTATTTTATCTGGGAGCCAAAAGTGATTCAATGGACTCAATAATCACAATCTCAAAGACTGCCCAGCAACAAAAGACTAAGCTCCACAAACGCATAGTGAAGAAAAAGGGAAAAAAAAGAAATCCAGTCCAGAAGCCTAGCAACTGATCTGTGAACTGTGTTCATTATCTATGCTCCCACCATGGGAATTTAGATTGTCCAAACACAGCAAATTACTGCAGCTGTTGCCAAACCCAATCTCCAAACTGCACCACCAGTTGCCAACTGCGTGCATGGACAACTGCGATACCACCGACCGCGGCTACTATCAGAACCAGGAGCACAGACAACAGCGGGCTTATCTCTGCTTTATCGTCACTTTGCAAATGTAGTGTGGCGCCCAGAGCAGGCTTCCTTGAGGCGCCTATCACCCGGACAACAGGGGGAAATTCTGCAAAAAAAAAAAAAAAGACTGTTTCTGTTGGTGTTTAGATAATCTCAAAACAAGAAACTATTGTATGGTTTTAATGGATTAGAAGAGCGCTATAGCAATTTGTAACAATGCCAAGGAGAGCAAGAGCCCTGGGTTAAAGCTGAAAAAAGCCTGATGACCAGAGGCACAAACTCGCCCGTCACAGCGGAGTTCAGAACTGGGGGTAGGGGATTTTATTGTGAGTCACGCTCCCACCAACACCAGCCCTTAGGCTAGAGGACCGATGACACATGTGTCTATTAACTCTCATTTCTCCTCTCAGAGCTGACGCTCGGGGTCAAGAGGGCAGCTTGAGGCTAAATTAGCTATTAGCATTTAAAACGGCCCAAACATCAGATCACATAAATCCATTTTATAAGCGGACCACTTTACAGAACACTGAAAAGCAAGTTAAATACACAAGAGAGTAAAAATTAGCATTCTCAGATGACTGATGAGTCTAATCCAAATAGTCAAGACATTAATTACTTGACATAAAGAGCAACTGCTTCCCATCATGTTGAATTCCTTATGCACAGACAACGTTGAATGTCAGATCATAAAGCTCAAGTTCATGTCCAAGCATGATCAGTTTATTACTCTGGATTCTCTTTGACGAGCTAAGAGTTTTTAATCTTTTCCACTGATATTCAGTAAGAAAAGCAGAGACAGAACAGAACATCTAAAACTCTAGTCAGGAAAAATTAGAGTGTTGAAAGCAAAGCACTTAGTTTATAAAGCAGGAGACTGAATCTCCCTGAACAGGGACCTCAAAAAAACATGTTTCAGGTCAAATCATTAACAAGTCATATCAAAACGGAGAGGAAATGAGAGTCTGCAAACGCCTCAGGAAATGTGAGATGTGCATCTGCTAGACGTCCAGTAGCAATGTGTGCTTATTCCTATATTTCTCTTAAAATATACCCAGAGAGGTATGAGTGAAGTGTTGTTAGAACATAACATCTAAGGATGGGAATGCTTTTCAATCAAATTTGGACATTTTATTGTTTTGAATATTACAATCACAATGAAATTCGATATCTAACCAGAGCCGAGCAACCGCTTCATTTCTCCCCCCCACTTTTTTTTTTTTACATATAAAGGTATAAACACACACCTTACAATGAAGATCCATGTAGAATCAATTTCACTGGCAACTTCTAAAACCCCTTTTAAAGCTCACCATGAAGCTGAAAAATTATATCCCAATATTTATATCTTTCCCACACAGATTCCTCGGTCACCTTAATGTGTTTTAGTTTGATTTCCAATAAATCCTCTCTACAAACAGAATGCCTCTGGCTTTAATCCACATGGTCCAAGTAATAATTTTCCAAATAACTTCATTTCAAAATGGTGCGCCTTTTAATGGCAGCTAAACTTAATTTCAAATGATTGCATCAAGCTCGGTCCAGCCTCATCCCAGAAGCAGAGTGAGTCAGCCATTCGTTCATCCATCCTGTGGCGTGGGGATGTGGTTGGTGGTGTGAGGTGAAGGGAAGGGGGGTGCAGTCTGGCTCACCCCTGACTTAAGAGTGCTGGAGAGCCTCCAAGCCCCAGCATGGGCAGCTCTTAAAAAAACAAAAAAGAGAGAGAGAAAAAAAGCTCATCTTCGTTGCCCTGGGATGCCATTTATTCAGGATGACATCAACATCATGGTGGATCACCACATATTACTGGCCAATTCAATCTGGCTTCGCCCACTGGGCTTCAGACTATCTATGCTGTTGTCTGCACTGCCGCAAGGGAACAGAACATGGCTGTGGGCCGACCTTGAAGACATGAGGATCAACTTTCTTCTTCTAGCAGTTGTTCTACCATAGAAAAAGTCAAATTTTCTTCATACTCAATCACCTGGGCTTGTTTAGGCACCTGGTTAGCTCGTCAACCAACCTCACTGTTTTACTTCCATCAAAGTACCTGGAAAACATTTTTTTATTATCAGTTCAGACCTCATAGAAAACCCTGAAACCCTTTTATTTATTTATTTTTAATAATTAAGCTAATCTCATCAAATGTTTCCATATAAATCAGAGATGCACCACTCAGGATTTTCTTGACCACCGGCTAATTTCTGGCATGGTTTGAGCTCTGACTTGGCTTTTCTGTCTGGTTTAGAAAGTTTTATTCTCTGGATTTTATCACAGAGAAAAAAAAAATAATTTTTTTTTTTTTTAGAAATATGTAATCAAATAAACCAAATAAATATCATCTAGATACTTTAAATTGTAGACAATCTTATGCAATCAAAACTATAACTCAAAAAAGAAGAGATGCACCAATCAAGCCTTTATGACCGACACGAGTTTCCATTTTCGATGAGTCCTGAAAGCCATTTTTGAATCCATTGCAAGATCTATAGACACAAAAGAAAAATGTGGTGCAAACTCTGGGATGAAAATGTTTTAAATCCAAGAAAAAAAATAATTACTAAATTCTTACTAAAATGTATCTGATTTTACAATGTCAGTTGGAACACTTATAGACAGAAAATGATTAACAAATTTACACATACATAAAGATTAGAATAAAAGAAAGAAAGAAAGAAAGAAAGAAAGAAAGAAAGAAAGAAACCAGATCTTAGGCATTTAGTTTGCTGATCACCAATCAAGACTAAATGTTTTCATTCTGATTTATAACCGACCGTTTCGTCCCTATGATTTGTGTATGAATTGCACTGGTTTGTCTTTTCAAGTCCCTTGGGATGATATTTGCTGTGTTCTTTTGGAATACAACAAATTCAAGCTCACTTGCCAAAAAAAAGGTCAGGAAGGGGGAAACCCCCCTAAAGCCTTAAACCACAATGACCGATCACTTTTAGAGGGGTTGACATTAATCACCTCTGATTATTTCACAGCTGTGCGCTATTCTATTTAGACATATTTCAGCTCCACTCTTCCCCCTTCGGCTTCTGAAAAGGTCGTTGCCTTAACATGCTGATGGGAAAATGTTCTATATTGAAAAAAAAAGAAAATTAAGACACTGTCTGTTTATGCATTTTCACACACTGAAAAAGGAGAAAATTTGAAATCTCCTCCCCCCCAGAGGGCTGAGACATCTCTCGCTTCTCACACTACCTTTGCCCATCACAGAACAATGGGAATCTGCGATGAAGGATGGAGGAGGGGAGACGAGAAGAGGGAAAAGAGGGGGCAAAAAAAAAGTTTAGGGTGAAAAGGCGGACAAAACGCTCACTAAAGGAGGGAAAATGTTTCTACGTAAGGACAAGAAACACGTTAAAGCGATTTAATTGGTTGTACCGGTTTGTATCTAACAGGTCTGCTGGGCAGTTTGGCGACCACGCAGCCTGGCTGCCACCGCCCCACTCGAGTCACATTCACAGAAACCGAGCCCCTCACCATACAAAGGCGGCATGACATCCAAAATAAAGCTTATACACATTTTATTTTACGCGTCTAACATAAATATCCATTCAAAAAAAGCACCAACTGTAATTCAAATACTTTATACGGAGCTCAAATGTAAAAGAAACGGTAATGGCGCAGATGTCTTCAACGGTCACCAGACAGGGCGTTAATTTTAAACCACCGTTGTTTTTATTTACGGGTACTTACTGTCACCGACTTTAGCACGCTAGCTAAAGCTAAAACAATCTGGGACTTACCGGTTAGCGTAACTGCAAGCTAGCAAAAATCCTCTCCAGCTACGCCCAGTCACTGTTAGTCAGTCCGCCGCCTCTCGAGTCAGAAAAGTGGGGATGAAATTGTCAGATAAAGCTGGAGTGAGAGTAGGAGGGTACCGGGGGACGGCGAAGTCAAGTCGAACCGAGCCAACGGACAATGAACTTGTGAGTCGCGAGCGCCGTTTTCCCACAAGTGATGCGCGCAGCCTTGAAGGAAGAAAGGAGGAGAGCGACGGTTCGCTTCACTTCACTGAACACTCACTCACTAACTCGCTCGCGATACTGGAGCCGGTGAACCGAGCGATGGAACAGGCGGAGGAGAGGCTGCTGCGTTCGCGTGCTGCTCGGAAATTTTGGCCATGTTGTAGTTTCTGTTTTTTGTCAAATACCAAATTAATTCTAAGTGGGGTTTCTCGTTTTACTGGAACTTCATGAATGTTGTACACGGCGGAAACGTGTGTAGGAAAAAAAACTTAGCGTTATTTTAAGAAGGATTTTAGAGATTTATTAGCATAATAAAATTTTCACACTGAAAATATTATCACGATCCCAACTTTCGATTGATTTATTCAGACATCTATATTAAAATATCGTATCTGGTGGCCAGACAGAAAAGCTGGTTGGCAGCAGAGGGAAGACAACACGCTGTTGGCAATATAAACAAACCAATAATTTAACTGGGTTCAGTGAATAGTAAATAGAAAATAAATATGTGACATGTACATCTTCCCAACAGTGATGACAACATCACCACGGTGGTGACAGAGTCATGCTGTGGGGTGACTGTGTTGAGGTATCGCATAATAAAACCCAGTGAAGTTGTGTAAAGTACTGAAATCTCAGAGTCAAGTAAAAGTTTAAGTTCCTCTCCAAAATATGACTTTGGTAAAAGTCCAAGTCACTGACTGAAATGTTACTTGAGTTAAAGTCTTAAAGTATCTGAATTTTCTTGTACTTAAGTATGGAAATTACTGTAAAAAGGGATGTACTCAAGTAATGTAATGAAAAGTATAAGTAAAAAGTAAAACAAGGCAAATGCAGCTTGAATGACATTTTTTATATTT
>CAEGAF010055894.1:0-11677 GCA_903067075.1 Micropoecilia bifurca | reverse complement strand
AACTGGTACCGGACTGGTCCATCAACCAACTGGTACCGGACTGGTCCATCAACCAACTGGTACCGGACTGGTCCATCAACCAACTGGTACCGGACTGGTCCATCTACCAACTGGTACCGGACTGGTCCATCTACCAACTGGTACTGGACTGGTCCATCATCTGCTGCTCTATTGTTACAGGCTGCATGAAGTCGGTGTAGCTTAGCCTAGCACCGAATGTCAGCCATGACAGGAGCGGTGGGCGGGACTTCCTGCAGAGGTCCGCTGCACTAATGCTATACTGTCATGTCACGGTGGGGCCACCAGACATGGTCCTGCGGGCCCAGTTGGCCCGCGGGCCGCGAGGTGGACACCTCTGCTCTAATATGTTCCCTCTAATACGTTCCAGAGGATCAGCACCGCCAGCGCAGACGGGAAGCATTACTGCTACCCTCACTTCACCTGCGCCGTCGACACGGAGAACATCCGCCGCGTCTTCAACGACTGTCGTGACATCATCCAGCGCATGCACCTGCGTCAGTACGAGCTGCTGTGATTGGCTTCTGGTCCTGCCCTGGCTCCGCCCCTTTCTGTTAAACCACCAATGCAGACTTCATGTTTAGAGTAGGAAGGAGAAATTCAGAGAATATGTAGAGTCGTGGTTCAAAAGGTCAGGGCTTTGCAGAGCATTATGGGTAGTGTAGTGTTCAGGCTGACAGAGTGCAACCATTTCATGTAAATATTTTTCCATGTTCAGTTGTAGACTGTTGTTGATTGGCTGTTTTCAGATGATGTCACTTTTTAACCAATCAGGACTTGTTAGCATTAAAGAGGATTTATCAGTTTAGCATTGGTGACGGTTCTTCCTGAGCATCTGAGGTCCAGAAAGGCCTGGTTCTATCTACTACGGTCCAGACCAGACGGTACAAACTATTAGTGTGATGATAAATATCATTTCTCTGCAGACAACAAGGGTCCAAACCGGACCGTTTTCTAGGGTTAACTGAACGAAAGCTGCAGAACTCAGAACCTCTGGAAGATCAGCACTCGGAACCAGGAGGTTCTATCAAAATAAAGCTCAGTGCATTATGGGTCCGACTGATGCAGAGGTCCTGGAGTCATGTGAGCCACGGTTTCTCTGTGGTTCTGATCCAGAATCAAACAGTCAGAGGTTCCTCAGATTCTGGGTTTGGCTGAGCGGGTCGGACCATCACTTGTCTCACACTTTATTTGAATGGATCAGTTCCAAAACTTCCAAGATGGAGGGACAGACATGCTGGTGCTGCTCAGTCCACATGGTCAGAACAAACGGTACCGGTCATTATTGGTCCGTTTCCAGAGGGTCGGTCCATCTGCTCCTCTAACAGATAAACGGTGTCAATGTTAGTAAATTTACCCAGACAAAAGTAAAAGCAGAAAGTTTTAGTCCGTCATAAGAGAAAAGAATGGGGCCAATTCTTCAAAGTCATATTTCAACATGTTATCCTTTCATGTTCAAACCATTTAGTTAGCGAGCTAAATACTTAGCAACACATTTAGGTAAAAAGACACATCTTTAGTTTGAAGCTATACCTTAGTGACTAAACATTTAGCTCCAACCTCAATATTTAATTTGTAAGCTCATAAATATACAGCTTTGCTAACGAAATTATCCGTGAGCTCGCTAAGTATTCAGTTGGCTCTAAGCTAGTTAATGAGTTTAAAAACTAGCCAGCTGGCTACATATTTAATCTGTAAATGTACTTGCTAATAAGCAGAAATAAATTACCAAATTAAAGCTGGAGAAAAACTCTTACAGTTGAGTCTGTCCATGGAAAACAATGTCGCCGTTTTTATAAAAATAAAGTATTCGGCCACAAAAGCCCGCTGGTTGTTTTAAACATGCCGAACCGATAGGGGGCGATGTGAGGCAAAGCTAACCTGTCAACCACAATCATTCAAAACATCCACGACTTCCTGCTGGGCGCCAGGTTCATTAGTGTGGACAGACCGTGAGGTTGGACAGCTTGGTTAATAAAAAATACAAGATAATGTCGCCTGGGAACCGTGTTAAAGCCAGTATGGAGGCTACACGGCACCGTGCCTCCATATTGGAGAGGGACGTCCAGTCTAAAACAGTTTGGGGTATAAAACAAATAAAAAGCATCTGAAAACAGTAAAAAAATCATCACTTCAGTAGTCATTTTGGTCAAACATGTGTGACGTCAGCGCCGCATTATTTGTTGTAGAATCCATAAAAAGTTGTTTAATATATGCGACACCTGAATACAAGGTTTTAATTCTTCACTGTTGCTATAGTTTCATTGTTAATCTGAGCAAAATATGAATGAAACGACCGGTGAGTCTATAACTGGAGATATGGAGAGACGCATCTAGAGGATCTAGACCCAAACGGAGAACTGGAACAATCCGCCATAGATCTAGACGATCTAGACTCGTCAGAGCAAAACTATAAATTTAACTATAGGTGATGAATTTACTGATCATAAATTATCATAATGTGGTTTCATCGTTTACTTTGTATTAATCTGAATAGGAACTTCAACATGTTCTAGAAAAAGACATGTAGATTCACACTGATAAAATATTAAAACAAATTTAAGACCAATACCCAGAATAAAGACAATACTGCAGTTATCAAAATGCACATTTAAAAATGTTTAAATATACATGTGCATTAAAAACAGATGCATGTGTGTATTGAGTTTTTGTGGAAAGATCTGAAGCTGTTTTTATTTAAAACATTTTATTAATCAGCTGAACAACCAGCAGAGAGGAGCAGCGAAAGCAAAGGAGGCGGATGAGCAGAGCAGCAGCTTATGGTTTCTATGGTGACCGTCATACAGCAGCCTTCAGTCAGAGGCCTCCCTGCCGGGCGGACTGCTACTGGAGCTGCTTCCTTTCTCCAGAGTCTCCACTGCGTTTGGACATCAGATCGTCTTTGGGACAAATCAAGTCCAGCTCGGCGCTGCGGCGCGGCGCATGCGCCGTGTGTGTCAGGCTGTGGGCAGCTTGGCGCGCCGCCTGCGTGCATCCGCAGAGTGAGCGTGCTGGCGCAAAGCGCGGCCTCCTGCGCTCGTCCTCAGCCGCAACGCAAACAACAACAATAAACCCCAACCGGCGACCGGACGGCCCGGCACGCGGCCGCGGACCCCCAGCACCGGGCCACGGTAAGAGGCGGCCCGGCCCGGCGCGGCGCCCCGGGCCGCGGTGAGAGGCGACCCGGGCGCGGCGCCCCTCCGCCCGCCTCCCGCGCGCCCTCGAGCCGCCGAGGCTCCGCGCACAGGCCGCGGCCCCGCAGCCCGCGAGGCCCGGGGACCGGAGCGCGCGCCTCGGGCACGGAGCCGCCATCTTGCTCCAACGCGGAGCCGAACCGAGCCGGAACCAGCGGCCGGGCCGGAGCCAGGCTGTGGGCCCGGACTCCCCGCTGGTTCCGGCCCGGATCGGAGTGGTTAGCATGTTAGCTACATATAGCTAAAGCCAGTTCGAGCTCCGAGCCCTGATCCGGTTCCGAGACGCGGTTCGAGCCTTCGGTTCCGCCTCAGACCTGAGCTCTAGTCCTCATCGGGTCCGACCCGGTTCGGCCGATCCGAACCCGGTCTCATTCTGGTGCCGGTTCGGTTCGGTTAGTGTAAACACAGCAGGCCTCGGTGCCGGTTGGCGGGTCAGGTCCGCATCAGAACCCGGTTCCGGGTGAGACTCGGACTCGGCTGGTCCAATAGGTTCTGATGACCGTCTGCCGCTGCAGGGGACGCGCACACGCTCCGAGCGCGTGCCCGCCCAGCGGCAGTGCGCGAGGACAGCAGGAAGCAGAGGCGCGCGAGCCGCGCGGGACACGATCCGAACGGTTCTGACGCGGTTCCGAAAGGAACTGACCCGGTTCTGAACGGTTCTGACCCGGTTCCGAAAGGAACTGACTCTGTCAGAGATCCAACAGTCGGGTTGGGAAAAGAAGGTTCTACAGAACCGACTCGGATGTTGAACACATTCCCTTCCTGTCTGGGTCAGAACCAGAACCTTCCTGTGGTTCTGATGAATGTTGAGCCAATAAGAGGGAGGATGACCCTCCTGTTCCTCCGTCCATCATCAGAACCGGGTCAGAACCACGACTCCCTGTAGAACCCGGTTAATGAGGGTTAACTGGTGTCTAACCTGTTCCAGTGCCGGGTCAGAACCGGGTCTCCCTGTAGGCCCGGTAGCTAACAGCCCGTCCCGTTCCAGTGCCGGGTCAGAACCGGGTCAGAACCTCGACTCCCTGTAGAACCGGCTAACTGAGCTCGTCCCGTTCCAGATGTCGGGTCAGAGCCGGGTCAGAACCTCGACTCCCTGTAGAACCCGGTTAATGAGGGTTAACTAGTGTTTGACCTGTTCCAGTGCCGGGTCAGACCTGGTCAGAACCGGGTCAGACCGGGTCAGACCGGGTCTCCCTGTAGCCCGGTAGCTAACAGCTCGTTCCAGAGCCGGGTCAGACCCGGGTCAGAACCGGGTCAGAACCTAACTGGCGTCCCGTTCCAGATGTCGGAGACGGTGAAGTATGTGGACGATGAGCATAAGAGCGTCTTCCTGCGGCTGCTGAACACCCAGAACCGGGTCCTGTAGAACCGGGTCTCTGTAGAACCTGGTCTCTCTATAGAACCGGGTCCCTGTAGAACCGGGTCTCTCTATAGAACCGGGTCCCTGTAGAACCTGGTCTCTCTATAGAACCGGGTCCCTGTAGAACCGGCTAACGTTGGTCCTCCTGTCCAGATGTCGGAGACGGTGAAGTATGTGGACGATGAGCATAAGAGCGTGTTCCTGCGGCTGCTGAACGCCCAGAACCGGGTCTCTGTAGAACCTGGTCTCTCTATAGAACCGGGTCCCTGTAGAACCGGGTCCCTGTAGAACCGGGTCTCTGTAGAACCGGGTCCCTGTAGAACCTGTTCTCTGTAGAACCTGGTCTCCCTATAGAACCGGGTCCCTGTAGAACCGGGTCCCTGTAGAACCGGGTCTCTGTAGAACCTGGTCTCTCTATAGAACCGGGTCTCTGTAGAACCGGGTCCCTGTAGAACCGGGTCTCTGTAGAACCGGCTAACGTTGGTCCTCCTGTCCAGATGTCGGAGACGGTGAAGTATGTGGACGATGAGCATAAGAGCGTCTTCCTGCGGCTGCTGAACGCCCAGCGGCTGGAGGGCGAACACTGTGACATCGCCGTGGTGGTGGAGGACGTCAAGTTCCGCGCGCATCGCTGCGTCCTGGCGGCCTGTTCCAACTACTTCAAGAAGCTCTTCAAGAAGCACGAGGTAGGCTGGACCGCTGGGGGTCGCTGGCTCCGCCCACCGCTGGGCTGGACCGCTGGCCCCGCCCACCCTGGCCCCGCCCACCCTGGCCCCGCCCACCCTGGCTCCGCCCCTCACCTGGCCCTGTGTCCGCAGGTGGACAACTCGTCCGTCATCGAGATCGACTTCATCCGCTCCGACATCTTTGAGGAGGTGCTGAACTACATGTACACGGCCAAGATCTCCGTCAAGAAGAAGGACGTCAACCTGATGATGTCATCAGGACAGATCCTGGGGATCCGCTTCCTGGACAAGCTCTGCTCTCAGGTAACTCCGCCCACAGGTGGGACCAGCAGAGGGAACCAGCAGGGGGGGCTGGTGGACTGTGATGATGGAGATGATAAAGATGATGATGATGATGATGATGATAAAGATGATGACGAAGATCATGGTGATGATGATGATGATAAAGATGATGATGATGATGGTGATGAAGATGATGATAAAGATGATGATGATGGTGATGATGTCCATGTCCCCCATCAGAAGCGTGACGTGTCGTCAGACGACAAGGACAAGTTCCCCTATGACATCGTGAAGATGGCGCTGCCCCCTGAAGCCCAGCTGGCTGCAGACTCTGAGGTAAGGCCGTCAGCAGCCAATCAGCGGCCTGGATCTGCCGCGCTGCGTTCTGATTGGCCGCTGCCACAGGAGCTGGGCGAGCAGGACGAGGCGCCGGGCGCAGACGGCCTGGCGGAGCCGTCCGCCAATCAGGAGCTGGACAAGTCCCCCCACGCCGCGCTGCACGTGCAGGACGCCATCTTGAAGGAGCTGACCAATGAGGACGTCCACAAGGTGCCCCTCCCCCCCGGCCTCTGATTGGACCGTCCCCGTCCCCGCTGACCTGCGTCCCCCCCTCAGGTGTCCTGCTACGACCAGGACGTGGACATGGAGGCGGAGCCTAAGGAGCTGGGGGCGGAGCATCACGCCACCCAGACGCTGACCTTCAGCGACGGCATCGGCGAGGTGAAGGACGAGGCGGCGCCCGGCTGGTCGGCCGCCGCCGCCGACATGAAGTTCGAGTACCTGCTGTACGGACACCGCGAGCAGCTGGCCTGCCAGGTGTGTGGGAAGAGCTTCCTGGACGAGAGCAGGCTCAGGTAAGGGGCACCTGGGCCACCTGGCGCCGCCAGACTCACCTGGCGCCGCCAGACTCACCTGGCGCCGCCAGACTCACCTGGTCCACCTGCTCTTCCCCAGGAAACACGAGAAGCTGCACTCGGCAGAGCGGCCCTTCGCCTGTGAGATCTGCTCCAAGGCCTTCACCACACATGCTCACCTGAAAGGTAACGCAGCTCACCGGACCCCGCTGCTGACTCCACCCAAACTGCTCTCTGACTCCACCTATTGTCTGACTCCACCCCCACCTGTCTGACTCCACCCCCACCTGTCTGACTCCACCCCCACTTGTCTGACTCCACCCCCACCTGTCTGACTCCACCCCCACCTGTCTGACTCCGCCCACCTGTCTGACTCCATCCCCACCTGTCTGACTCCACCCCCACCTGTCTGACTCCGCCCTTCCTGCTGTGTCCAGAACACCTGAAGATCCACACGGGCTTCAAGCCCTACAGGTGTGACGTCTGTGGCAAGTCGTTCATTCGCGCTCCGGACCTGAAGAAGCACGAGCGCGTCCATAGCAACGAGAGACCCTTCGCCTGCCAGATGTGTGACAAGGTGAGCTCACCTGATGATGTCACCATCCAGAGTGGGATCATGGGAAACTCTGGTTCTGATGTTCTGAGGTTCTGAAGCTGAACCGTCTGCAGACAGAAGTAAAAGATCCCAGATTGATCCATGTAGAGGAGAAACAGCAGGGGGCCTAAAAGGGCCCTGAGGGACGAGAGGGGATCTGTTAGGAACCAGCAGGGGGCGGCAGAGACCAGTAGGGACCAATAGAGACCAGTAGAGACCAGTAGAGACCAGCAGGGGGCGGCAGAGACCAGTAGAGACCAATAGAGACCAGTAGAGACCAGCAGGGACCAGTAGAGACCAGGTCAGGCTAATAGGAACCAGTAGAAGGCAGTAGAGACCAGCAGGGACCAGTAGAGACCAGCAGAGGGCAATAGGGACCAGTAGAGGGCAGTAGGGACCAGTAGAGACCAGCAGGGACCAGCAGGGGGCAGCAGAGGGCAATAGGGACCAGTAGAGACCAGTAGAGACCAGCAGGGACCAGTAGAGACCAGCAGGAACCAGTAGAGACCAGTAGAGACCAGCAGGGGGCAGCAGAGGGCAATAGGGACCAGCAGGGACCAGTAGAGACCAGTAGAGACCAGCAGGGACCAGCAGGGACCAGCAGAGACCAGCAGGGACCAGTAGAGACCAGCAGGGGGCAGCAGAGGGCAATAGGGACCAGTAGAGACCAGCAGGGACCAGTAGAGACCAGCAGGGGGCAGCAGAGGGCAATAGGGACCAGTAGAGACCAGCAGGGACCAGTAGAGACCAGCAGGGACCAGTAGAGACCAGTAGAGACCAGCAGAGACCAGTAGACGTTGATCCTCCAGGTCTCTCGTCTCTGACTCGTCTCTCTGTCTCTCCAGGCCTTTAAACACAAGTCTCACCTGAAGGACCATGAGAGGAGACACCGAGGAGAGAAACCCTTCGTCTGTCCGTCCTGCACCAAGGCCTTCGCCAAGGTACCAGTAGAACCCAGTAGAACCCAGTAGGACCCAGTAGAACCCAGTAGGACCCAGTAGAACCCTGTAGGACCCAGTAGAACCCAGTAGGACCCAGTAGGACCCAGTAGGACCCAGTAGAACCCAGTAGGACCCAGTAGAACCCAGTAGAACCCAGTAGGACCCAGTAGGACCCAGTAGAACCCAGTAGAACCCAGTAGAACCCAGTAGGACCCAGTAGAACCCAGTAGGACCCAGTAGGACCCAGTAGAACCCAGTAGGACCCAGTAGGACCCAGTAGGACCCAGGACGGTTCTGGAGGATGAAGCTGGATCTCACTGATGGCTGCAGAGACGAATGAAGCTTTGATCTCCTTGGACCAGAACCAGCAGGATTCATGTGTTCATATCAGGGCCTGAACCGGGTCAGAACCGGTTCAGGCCCGGTTCTGACCCGGTTCTGACCCGTGTTCCTGTGTTGCAGGCGTCGGACCTGAAGCGCCATGAGAACAACATGCACAGCGAGAGGAAGCAGCTGCAGAGCGACGCGGAGACGCTGCAGGCCGCCGCCATGGCGGCCGAGGAGCAGCAGCTGGAGAGCATCGGCTGCTCCTAACACCTGGTGACCCCTGACCTCCGCCACTAGGACTCTGACCCTCGGACTTTATGAAGCGGCTCTGCTCAGTTTCATGAGCAGAGCCGCCATGTTGTGCAGATGAAATCATGAAATAAATGGTTTTTGTAACCCGGTGTGAGCGTTTGCTGCCCTGGGCCTGCAGTACCGGCAGCGACCAGCAGGAGGAGACGGTGTCGGGTTCAGGCCTTTATTACAACATGAGCAGGAAACAGACAGGTGAGTCAGGGCTTGACCAGCCAATCACAGCCAGGGTTGACCCTGTAGACGTCCAGCAGGCAGCAGTCCGGCTGCAGGCGCCGCTCATCTGACGGGACAGACAGGGAGACGGGTGTCCAGGTGTCCCTCATGATGTCATCTGATGATGTCATCAGGATACTTACAGATGTTTCCTCCGACCTCGTACAGGTGTTGGGCGGAGCTGGGGGCAGAGGGACAGGTGGTCAGGGGACCTGAGGGGGCGGGGCTCACCTGGACGGTCCGGACGGACCCGTCTGGACAGACCGTCCTCACCTGGACGGTCCGGACGGACCCGTCTGGACAGACCGTCTTCATGTGGACGGACCGTCCTCACCCGGACTGACCCGTCTGGACGGACAGACCTCACCCAGACTGACCCGTCCTCACCTGGACGGTCCGGACGGACCCGTCTGGACGGACAGACCTCACCTGGACGGTCCGTCCTCACCCAGACTGACCCGTCCTCACCTGGACGGTCCGGACAGACCGTCCTCAGACCCGTCCTCACCTGGACTCGGACTGGAAGCGGCTCGTCACGTCTCTGGCGGTCGTCTGTCCGTCCAGCCGTATCGCCATGGAGACCTTGGTGTGGAGCGGCGCCTGAACCCGGATGACCCCGTCAGACAGCTGGCCAACCTGGAACAGAACCTGGAACAGAACCTGGAGTCGCTCGGTTCTGGACAGAACCAGCTCCCTGTCGGGAAGGTTCTGACCCAAAAGAACCGCCAAGTGGGAAGCGGTTCTGGACCAGGTCTTCACTGCTTCAGCCCAGGATACATTTCTGATGGTGAAACGGTTCATCAGAACCGGGTTCTGATGGTGAACCGGTTCTGATGAACCGGGTTCATCAGAACCGGGTTCCCCTGGTGATGAACGGGGCGCAGTGCCTGCGTCGTCCCCCAGGGGTCAGTGTTGAGCCCTGAACTGATCCAGATGTTCTGTCAGGTTAATCCAGAATAAACCAGCAGGAACCAGTTTGTGTTTCCAGACTGGAGGAACTGGAGATTATTGATGATGTTTTACTATTTTAAATTATGAAACGTAAGTAAACAGCTGCTCTTCCTGCTCCTCATCGGACCTGAATGCCAGAATCTGCTGTTTCAGAACCATCCAAACCTCCATGGCGTCAAGGTCAACTACACCGGTTGGATAACGAGGGGTTAAAGGTCAGCCAGCAGTGGAATAGACTCCATGTTATCGACCCGGTTCTGCTGGAACCAGAACCTCTGCTCCTCTCTGAGTTAACCAGCCTGTTCCCCTCCTGGCCTGTGGCGGCGCTGCACCAACAACCACTGAGGGAAACGACACAAGGCGTCTGATTGGAGGATTTCTCCTTAAGACCAGGAGCCATTTCTGCTGCTAGCGCTAGGCTAACACGTTAGCTTTGGTTGGATTTACCCAGAATGCCCTGTGCTATAGTCCACTTCCTGCTTTTGGAGCGTCTCTGGTCCGCTTGGCGTTCACATTCAAACCGAACCCAGATGAGGTTTGGAGGACCAGAGGTCAGAGGTCAGTTAGCGCTCACACCAACTGAATCGGACTTTGACTAGACCGACGGGCTGGTATCTGGTTCTGACCAAGGTCTGGTTCTGGTTCTGACCCAGGTCTGGTTCTGGTTCTGATCCGGGTCTGGTCCCGGGTCTGGGTCTGGTTCTGACCCGGGTCGGTCCTCACCTGGTTGTCCGTCCTCCTCAGCAGGCGAGACGCCGTCCTGCCCAGGTTGAAGTGTCTCTGCCTGGACGCCTGGTTCATCTGTCTCACCTGGGCCAGGAGGAACTTGGGCAGCTGTGGAGACAGGAAGTGATGTCAGAGCGCGGGGGACAGTGGGGGACGCCGGCGTCCCGCGGGACGGCGTGAGACTCACGGTCCACAGCAGGTCCTGGTGCCGGACCATGAGTCCGATGAGCTTCGCTCCGCCCATCGCCGCCTCCATCTCCTCCCGCTGCCGGTTTCCGTGGCGAGGGAACAGGTTGGGAGCCATCACCATGGCGACGTTCCACAGGGACATCCGGTTACGGTCCTGATGAGAGACGACCTTCCGGAGGAAGAGCAGCAGGGCCTGTAACCATGGAAACCCCCGTCAGCGCGCGGCTCGATGTGGGCGGAGCGTTGTGGGCGGAGCGATGTGGGCGGAGCGATGTGGGCGGAGCTACCCTCAGCGTGTTCCTGTGAGCCTCAGGGAGGAGCAGCAGCAGCAGCTGCAGGGCCTGGACCTGGTGGACCTCAGAGGACAGGCCTGCAGGGACACGGCAGCTCAGAGGACACCGGGGGGACAGCTGTGTGTGTGTGTGTGTGTGTGTGTGTGTGTGTCTGTGTGTGTGTGTGTGTGTGTGTGAGGACCAACCCAGGACGGAGCAGAAGGTGGGCAGGTGTGTGTGTGTCAGCAGCGGCGTGGGCAGCTCTCTGATGAACAGCTTCAGCAGGCCGGCGGCATCCGCCGGACGCACGTCCGTCCAGTCGAAGACGCTCCAGCACCGGTCCAGCTGTCCTCTCAACACCTGCAGAGGACAGACGGACGGAGACACTCGGGTCTGGAGCCGAGACGAGCCGCCGGGTCGGACCTTCAGTCTGGAGGCTGATCCTGGAACCCGCAGGATCCCTTCAGTCTGCAGGCCGCTGAGCTCCAGGACGTCCAGCAACTGGAGACAGACGGACAGCTGAGGGCACAATGCATGCTGGGAATGTCCAGCGTCTGAAACAGGCCGACGGTTCCTCGCCTTCTGGAAGAAGACGGGCACTTTGACCCCAGGAAGCCTCTTCCTGTCGGCGTCCAGCAGAGACGTCAGCGAGACGCCGAAGACGCCGCCGTCTGGGGACAGAGGACAGAGTCTGGTGTCCTGAGGACAGACGTGGGTCAGGCTGAGGACAGAGACGCACCCTGAGTCCTGCGGCGCG
>CAEGAF010055893.1:0-43179 GCA_903067075.1 Micropoecilia bifurca | reverse complement strand
CTGAGAAATGAGATGCAGGTGATCGGTATCGGTAACAGAGCCTATGATCGGCCGATCCCGATAATCACCGATTTCACGAAAATCGGCCGATTATGATCGGTGACCGATCGATCGGCACACCTCTACATTAAATATAAAAAACTCTACATTTAGAACAGTGATGGCTTCTTATAATATAAAGGACAGAAAATGTACCTTCTTCCAGGTTGTAGACTTTGAAGGAGGACATCTTCTTGGTAAGGATAGACTTGGGGAGGTTAAGCAATGCTGGGTTATAGACTGGGAAGTCGCTGTAGTACTGGTCCAGAACCCACACTCCTGCCCTCTGGATGCTGCATTGCACCAGAAAAAGGGGGACATGACTAAATTGCTGCATTTTAGAAAGGGAAAGTTGTTGTCAGGATGTTCCACAGCTACAAAACAGCAAAACATCAGGAAGTGGTGCGCCACAGTGAGTCATGACTGGGGGGCGACGATAAGGGGCCAAGAGGATGAACAGTTTTATGCAAAGCACAAATAACATTCTACTTTTATGTTATATTAAGTCATATCAGCTAAATCTCCTGCCTTGTAGCGAGTGCTTTGATCGGACCAGATCTCTTACTGTTTTCCTCTCGACCCTAATGTGGCTAAAGCAGAACAGTTTAGAAACAGGTTGCAGTTTCTCCGCTGAACTATGTCAAGTGTTTGAGGTTTCATTTCCCTGCTGCTTCAAAGTGCATGTAAATGTCACTGCAAGCATTCATGTAACAGCATCTCACAAATCATCAACCAAGAAAGTCTTAACCACGTTTCATACTCTGTTAGATCGTTTGAGTAATTTCTCAGAAATTTGACCAAAATTTGTGCTTTTAATCACAGACTGATCCATTAATTGAATGCATTTATACTGACCTTAGATACCCCACGTTGTAGAACCGACTGACTCCATCAGAGGTCCTGACGACCTTCAGACAGAAAGCGGGTCGCAGGTGTCGGACCTCCAGCAGAACCAGAGCCAGATACTGAATGAACAGCAGTGCATCCACCAGAGATGCAGCATATCCCACGATCCCTCTGTAGTCCGTCTCGCGGGGCTCCAGGACCCGGACGCTGTAGAAGAGCCAATAAGACGCAACAAAGAGAAAGACCAGCGCCAGGAGCAGACAACGGAAGACAAAGAAGCGTGGCAGAGTGGCCCTGGATGGGCGGAGGAACAACGCCCACGTGGAGATGAGGAGGATCAGGAGTTTGAAAGCCAGAGAGATGTAAAGGCCCTCACATGGCGTTCCACAAGGGTCCAATGTGTCCCGCCAAAGGAGCTGTGGAAGGGCGAGGAAAGCCAAGGGAGTGATTACAGAGATGAGCCCCAAAATGGCTCCTAGAACGGGGCTGATGTAACGGCGACAGTCGAGAGGCAAAGAGTCCTCCAAGTCCTTAGAGATCCGAGTCAGATCCTCATTGGAGATACTGTCCACAGAAGTCCCAGTAACCACGGTGGTGGTCTCACCCCAGTTGTCGTCCTGTGGGAACATAAGGACGGTGGGTGTTGGTGATCATGTTTTCACATAGATCCCACTTAAAGACAGACGAGTTACACAATGAAAATCTGACCCGGTCGTCTGCTACGGTGGACTCAGGATCCAGCAGCGGCTCGCCCGGGGCCTGGATCATCACAGACTTATCTTCACGGATTGAGCCGTCCCGATTCTTCAAGCGATGCCGGTCCCTTCTCTCCCTGAAGAAACAATGGGAAACCGTGTGAATGTCAGGAATAAGTAGTTGTTCAGGGACAATAAACATTTTCTGGAGAAATTACTCACTGTTTGTGGCTTTAAGATACTTTTGGAGGTGTCATATTACAGCATTTACATAAAACAATACACATAATATGTAATATACTTCATGGCTAACATTGATTGAAAGACACTGTATCTCACTATAATTATAATCATGCTATTCAAATTTGAGGTTCAGTGATACAGCTCATTTTATCCAGTTTCCCAGAAAGATTAACTTGCTGACCCAGAATCAGCTGGTTGCTGTTAAACTAATTAATTTAAGAATTTAATCTCGACTGGATTAAGTCATCTGAGATGACGGTGCACTTTCATTCATAGCCATTGTCCTCATTATACAAAACTTGGGTGTTTCTATATACAGTATGTAAGTTAATCTTTTAAGATGTTAGTTCTTTATTGTTTGGAATAAAAGTTTTTTTTCTATTCACAGGCATGTTTGATGGTTGCACAGAAAGACATTTTAGGAAAATGACTGTCAGATTGTGGAAGTACAGAAAAGTAGGTAATGATAACATAACTTATAATAGACTGGAAAAGAATTATGAAACGAATCAATGGTTAAAAGACAACAGAGCAAAATAAAAGGTTCAAAATAAAGGTTACATTTCAACTGAGAAAAAAAGTTGATCTTTTTTGGTATTCAGGAAATGTCTGCAACACAATAGGTGCAATAGGTTATAGATCAGCTCAAGCCATATACAATATTAGCCTTGAAGTCACAAACTTTTACCTCATTGAGCCACAGCATCACAGTTTAAATATACACACATTTAGAACAATGATTGACCCAAGAGCTTCCCAAATAATAAAATGCACGATAACTTTAGGCTTAAAACACTGTAAGAGAGTTTAAGTGAACAGGCTGTGCTGCTATAAGACAGGTGGATTCAAATCTTTTTTGTAATACTTTTATTTCAAACATTGGATAATTTTCAGTTGCTTTTTGAACATTACTTCAACTCCTTGATTCCCTTCTCTAACATCTATGAAATACAAAGGTTTAAAAAGGGTGTTTTGGTCATGTTCATTTTGAAAGGTTTGCAATTTTGTTGTCAATCTAGAAACTTCCTGGGACGAGACACGAGAGACTATTCACCCTCAAGGTAATTACGGTACTTGTGACTTTAAAATAAGACACCATTTGCAACAAGTTACGCCTCAACAAAAGCGCTGCAATAGTGAGGATCCAACTCTGTTTTATTTGGTGTTTTATTTGGTGACATCTAGTGGAAATGCTGGAGATTGCAAGCACTAGAATTAATGCCTGACTTCATATTCCACTTATACTGCTGTAGAAAACCCCAAATCAGTCCACCAATCCATTCGCTAAACCTGCTATTTGGAAAGAGGGCCCAAAAGTCTGACCCAGATATCAATGGATGAGAGCAAGGCACTCACACAGGAGATCTATCCATATGAATTAAACTCACACCAAATGTCAATTTAGAACAGTCAAATAACATAAAACGCATCATTTTTGCACTGTGGTTTAAGGTCTATAACAGCTTTGCCCACCAAAATGTCTGAATTTCTTTACGTCTTATTCTTTGAAAAATACAAAAATCTCAGTCAGATTGGCTAGAGAAAGTTTTTGAACATTGAATTTTAAGCCTTGGATCACATTCTAAATTAGTTTCAAGTCTGGAGTCTGTTAGATTATCCTAATGCATTATCTTTGATCTGACTAATTTCATTATAGCTCTGGCGGTGTGTGTTGGATCAGCATCCCACTGGAAGATGAACCTCCACCAAAGCAGTATCATGCAGGTTCTCATCCATATTGTCCCGTATTTGCACTAACAGCGAGTACACTAGCAAGACACAGTAAAAATCTCACTCTAAAGATAGTGAGAAACAAACTCCGTCTCCTACCTGTTTTTGCGGGAGGTACGCGAGTGGGACGACTTGTAGGAATAGCCGGAATACGTTGACTCGTTGTCCATGTCGGAGGCCAGCGGTGGGCGGAGTTTCCGTGACACTCCCGTCCCCGAGCCGCCGCCCTTCTCCCACACCACGCCCAATTGGCTCTTGCGGTTGCTGATGGACTTTGTGGAAAGGACCAACGGAAGACGCAACAAGTCCACTTTACTCCTGAGGGAATCTATCTTGGAGGCCTGAGGGGAAAAAAAAGAGGAAGGATGAGAGAGGAAGGCAATGTGAGAGAAGAGTTGCAGGATCTGCAACCCAGTAGAGCGTACTGCTCGTGTGAGCCAGGGGACAGAGGAGAGATTAGGAGCGAGGAGAGAGTGCAAAGGAAGAGGATAATTTGTCATGTGAGACAAGTAAAACTGTCTCGAAAGGGGCACATACCAAGCAGCCATGGAAAGAAGAGAGACAGCATTGTTAAAATGTTGGCACTGTGTGCTCTGTTGAAAGGCTGTGTGCTGTCGGCAGCGCAGGACATAGCTGAGCCCATTCTTCCGTCTTATAGGAGACTTTTTCTAGAGAATCCATAAGTGTATTGGCCCAGACTGTGTTCTCAGCCTGATAAAGGGCAACTACGCCACCTTCCATACCAGGCCTCGAGTCTCCAGCATTCAGGAAGCATCAAAGAGGAGGTCAAGTATTTGCACAGATCCACAACATGCTAGTTTTACATTAAAGCTAAAGAGGAAATGATAAAAAAATGCAACATGCTGAATAATTTTCTTGCTCTTTGCAATGTTGAGTTGACGTCCGCACACAGGCGCCACATTCCCAAGAGTCCCCTGTGGTATCTCATGGCAACACAGCTCAGCTACTACAATGGGGATGAATGGGAGTGTAGGGGTGAGAAAAGACAAAGGAGGGAGGTGGTGGTGGGGTGTCGTCATGGAGACCAGAACAACAACTCAGCGCTCCATCTCTTCCTCGACCCCCTCGGCTATACACACCCCCAGAAAACAGAAACAGACAATCCTTTGACCAAAGCTGTGAATCTGACTCCAGTTCGAGGACGTGTTCGTCTTCATCTTCAAAATCTGATACAGTTTCTGTTTTTTTAATACTCAGTCTTTGTCAGGACAGGACTTGTGTTGTCTTCTTGGTACTTTACAAACCAACCTATAATCTAATAACCAACGTCCTCGTGGTTTCTCATTTGTGCCCTAACCTCCTGTTTCTACTTTCTATATCAGACACTTCAATTTGCACTGAGGGATTTCATGTGATTCCCATGTGGAATTCTATGACATGACGTTCGGCAAAGCAGAGAGATGCATTGCAAAAAACATTTCAGGTTAATTCAACTATAATATGCTCAATTCACCTGAATATTCCTTCTCAGGAGGAATATTACAGTATGTGTTCCGAGTTCTTAGTATCAAACGAACAAATAAATCACTTCAAATAACCAAGATTGGACACATTTTTCCACCTTTTGAAAAACTCCACAGACAGGAAGTTGGGTACGAATTGCAAAAAGAAATCTTTCTATGCTCAATCACATTTTAAGTACATTTTGTGACATAATTCTGGTATCTGACCTCTGATTATGTCACCAGGCAAAGCAAAGAAAAAAATATAAAAAAAATCATTATACTAGTGAAACAGGATCCTACTGGCTCTTTTGAGATTCCCTTGGTGCCATTTTATTGTTGGCTTGGTCATGTTTTCCTCTTGTTTTATTTTTGGTTAATGGTTTTCATAGTTGCCTCGTCTTAGTTCAAATTAAGCAGACTGGTTAGACCAGAGGACTTAAAAAGTCTAATGAGATCCCCTTAAACATTCAGATATAAGTACTGGACAGAAAATGAGGGTTAAAAGCAGCTACAGTTCAAGTAAAGACTTGGAAGACCTTCAAAAAGCTTATGGAACAAGTGATTTAGACCTCTTTATAAAAGGTCTATGTCTGCTGAGCAGCCAAATGGACTTCTCTCAATTCCTGAAGACATTTTATCTCTCATGCAAAGTGCTCTGTCAGATTTGAACATGGGTTGAAAGTATCTGGTTCATTTAGGAACAATCGCACTAACAGGTTCCTTTACGGACTCATCTGTTTTACAGGCATTCGTTCACACCTCAAGACGTGACCCAAACAACTCTGGTGTTGGCATAATCAAGTGGCAATGTTCCAGACATTCAACAGATTAGAAGGTAGGGTCTATGACTCATGAACTTTACAGTCCATTTAGTGACATTAGCAAACCTATCAGTAGGATTGTAGTTCTGACTGTGACTTCTAAGCTTGAAACTTCTGACTTGTGTTCAGAAATTACATAAATAAAAATTTTCCAATTGATGAAATGTCTACAAAAAAGCAAAAAGGAAACTCAGCTGACTTCTGTGAGCGGAACAAGAATTATCGAGGATAATAGAGACTCTACAACAATTTATTGGAGAGAATGGAGGCACGACTGGAGGACTTTACATTTTAAGTGATATTTAAACAAAAAAAAGCAATGTGATATTTGAAGGATGCCTTAAAATGCAGGATGTTGCATATCAATAAACAGTTGATAAATGTAAACCTGCAAGACTCCCTTTGCTGACATTTACAATAACTTACATGAAAGCTAAAGAAAACTTCGGAGCTGGTTCTCATGGTTGCTTGTGTTTTTTTATGCTACAAATGGACAAAAATGATAAATTAAGGCCTTCATGGTGAAAACAAAGGATAAAAATAGCTCCACCATCACACAGTGTCACACAAATCAGAGTGTTCCTATTATTTTGTAGCTAAAAATACAAATCCCATTGACCTAAGAAGAACCTAGTTTCCCAAGAATGACACGGAAATTATATTTAGAGCTTTGCTGCAGTTCAGGAAAATGTTCATATGTTGGAGTATTGGTTCAATTAGACTATTAAGAAGTGTGTTTTGTAGCTACAGTAAATCTAGATGTTTATCGCCTGGTACAAAAAGACCCGTACTTTAAGGTCAAAGACATTATAGTAAGACATGCTAGCGAGTGAGAAAGTACCTCTGAGTGTTTCTTGAGTTTAGCACAACTGTTTTGCTAAGTGAATGTAAACAAAACCATCTGTCTCTCTCTCTGGCTCTCGTTGAGTCACAATGGAGTCAATCCTATTGATGGGCGCAACAAGCTTTCTCCTCTCCTAATTCAATCAAAACATATTGATTCCCACTGGATACCAAGATCAGCTCCATATTCAATATGATCCCCTCACTTGCAGCACGGAAGCCAAATATCGAACATAGCTGTTTGCAGATGCACACAGAAATTTTCCAGCAAAGATGATGATTTAGCATTTGACTGGCCCATTATCAGTCGGAAACCAGTTGTTTTTGCGTTCTGACATTCTTGACGAAATGAAAGTGAATTAAAAGTTCTCTGCTTACAACAACATGTGTGGATAAAAGTAGTGTTTATTCTTTTCATTCGACTACCAGAAAGGGGTCAATGTTATGCCGTTGCTGTACATACAAAGGTGGGAGGTCGGTTGTTTAAAATTAGCTCTATGAATGACAAAATGAAAGGGTTTGATTTATCTCATGAAGGAATATGTACAATTGTTAGCTGTATTGACTTGGAGAAAATCCATGACTGTCTATTATACCCGTGTATACAGTTGAGTCAAACCTTAAAAGAAAGTCACAAAAAGCAGAGAAATAATTACAATATTCAAAGATTTAAAAAGAAGAAACATTTTCAAAAAAATGAATAAAATTATTGTAAAAATAATTATTTCTTTATTGCCAGAGTATAGCGTTGCAGCTGTAATCCTTCAGGGCAGCATTAGAAACAAGGGAGCAAAAACATTACATTATATTACAGAAACTGTCTTGTTTTTTCTTGTTTTGGTGCTGCGTAGTCCAGGACACTTTTGTAAATTAGATTTTTTAGATTTTTCTTCCTGGTTAAACAAAGACTGACAGATAAATAATTACTTATCCCTTTTGTCCTTTAAGGATCTTTCACTGGAAACCTAATGATACAAACATTATGTAACTTAATCAAACATTTTTCTCTTCCCTTAAGGTTTGTATATTTAGAAAAAGTTTACACATTGTGTCAACTAGGGGGCAACTCCACCCCAGCCCGCCCCGCCCCGCCCCGGCTTGGGAACGGCACTGGCAGAGGTGCTTTTTGAGACAAAGCAAACACACCCAACGTGTAGTGATGCAGTTGGATACAGTCACTCGCTCAACAAACCCAAACCGGAAAGGCGCGTGAGACCGACGGCCGTGGGTTCAAACCCCACTGATTAAAAAAAAGTTGAAAGCTACCTGGTTAAAACTGCGCGGTGCGTAAATTCGCGCACACGCAGCCGGACTTAAAGCAGGAAATTGCGCGTCAGTGTGCGCCACATGAAAGCGTGCAAACATTTTCTAATCCAGCCGCAGAGATGTTTGCCAGCTCATCAGTCCTCGACTGGTAGGTCGGCGTAATAATAATAATTAAAAAAGAAAAGAACGTGCGACAACTCTAAATTGTGGGAAGTTTTCATATTGCAAACTTGTGTGACCAAGCAGCCTAAATGAAGAAGACGTGAATATAAACCCCGCAGGGTGGTCTCACCTTACTGCTCAAACAAAAAAAAGAAAAAAGACGCTTCCGACACAAAGAGCCAGTTAGCAGCGGCGTCCCTCTTCAAAAAGTCCACCTTTTTGTCTTTCACTTTACGTCCTTTCTCATCAGTCCGCGCGGTTTCCAACGGCCATTAAGGTGAAAATTACAAACCGACCCCAAAGCTCACAGTGCAACAATCTGTTGTTTTTATTTTCCGAGGGAAACCTTCCCCGCGTCCCTCCCACAAAAACGTCGCTTCAACAGGCGGCTACCAGCACCTCACCCCGGGGCTCCGCCGCATCTGTTGTGTCTCGGAGTCCCGCTGAGTCGGGATGGGTTTACAACACAACGCCCGGCTGAGAACTGGGTTCACGCGGAACTTCCGGTGAGGGGTTGGGGAATTAAAAGTCGCTTTGGAAACGTATGACAAGTCGTGCACGTTACGGTTTAATTGAGACAAAAAATGTTTTATTTACTTTATAATTTCATTACAGTGGTTGTTCACATTTTGACTCATTTTATGAAGTTTTTTTGTGCTACACCAGCTACGTTTTGTAATTGTAAACCGAAAACTACAACCAAAGCTCGTATTTTTCAAATTGAAATGTGAAACTTTCTGCATGAGAGTATGTTACAACTGGTAATCGAACAAAACATGGCCGTCAATATATTACTAGTGAACTCAACAAATACAGGCAATAACCGTCCAAAGGAAGTCAGAGGAAGTGATGTTCGCAGATTAGACCAAGACAGAACGTGTTGGTATGCAAAATACTGTAGAAGTGCTGAGAAGCTAACACGGAACATCGTGAATACGTCATTCCCATGGTGAAACACGGCGGTGGCAGCGCCATGTTGTGATGGCGCTCAACAAAACCACGGAAGCTAAAATGCAAGACAATACAATTGACAGTAGATGCCGCTGTTCTATCACGCATCCACTCAAAATAATTTTACGTCCGCCCTCTAGTGGCCATCCAGTACAAATCAATTACATGAAAGTCGCGCTGATTTAAATTTGTACGTAATTTCATCACAATCAGATCCAGTGGTTTTCTTAGGGAAGTTATGTATGTTCTTCGCAAATGTTTGGGTTTTATTTTGAAGGTCCATATCCGGTTTTGTCTGGACTGTTGGTTGAAGATGGACGCTTTTCTGCTTTGCTGAGCAACCAGTTCATCCCCAAATCTTTTATGTGCCAACTGCAGAATCCACTGAAAGCATAAGGAATCATTTTCATTGATAACAAAACCTTTCTTTTGTTTAGTTTTTTACTAATGAAAGTCCACACAAGAAATGTTCTTTTCCAGTTTCATCGTTTTAATCTCACAAAAACACATAAACCAGAAACAAAAATCTGTTTGCCTTTTGTGGAGCTAACAAACTCATCCATCTTTTAAAACAAAAAAAACAGAAAATAATTTATGCATCCTTTTATTAAAATCATGTCTACAAAAATAAAATCAAATAGAAGAACTAAGGCTTCACAGAACAGAAAAAAATTAACATAAAACAAGTGGGTTGGATTTCTCTATATTACACATGACTGATGAGACCAAATAAAAAGACAATGAGATGGAAATTAAAGATGTGTTTATGCATACAGTAGTTTGCACTGTGCAGAGAAATTTATTTGTGCAACATATATATATATTTGAGCTGTTTTTAATTCAGCCAGTTAGGGTCACAACATTGATGTCAATGTACAAGTTAATACATGAAAAGGAAGATACAAAGTGTAGAGGTAGAAACAGAAAATACAACCACTGTAGTTGAGTAATAAAGACAGAGAGGAGTAAAGACGAGATGAAAGATGGTTAGATAGAAACTGATCCCGGTTCAGCTGATTCAGACCAGTGAGGATCGTGGGTTTTCTGTTTTGGGGGTGGCGTTTTTGTGCTGAATTTTCAAAACGGAGGTCTGACAAAAAACATCCCTCTGCTGGTCTGTGGTGCTGGAAAAAAGAAATAAAAATCCCAGCATCCAAAATGGTAAACAAAACAAAACAACAATGTTCCCTTCAACGCCTCACTTTGGTAGATCACGTTTCAACTTTACAATTCCTTTTGCAAGTATTTTCAGGATCAGCTGCAATAAAAATCTGTCTCTTTCTCTTTTTTTCTATTTCAGCTGCATTTCATAAATCTATACACATGCTACTGTCTTCTTGTTCCTCCTTCAGAGCATAAACACCACCAGAAAGAAAACCTCGTTCTGACAACACATTGGAGGCTGTAGTGACAGTAGGGTTGGAAGATCCAATGATAAAAAAATAGCTCAGAAATAAACTCCTCCAGTGTGTTTCAGATAAGCGTCTGTGAGAGATTTATAAATTTAAAGAAAAACAAATTAGTAAGAAAAAAAATGTAGTATGAATTAGTGGATTCGGTAAAAAAACAAAAAACAAAAAGGAGAAAAGCACTTGGTTTTAATTTTAGTTATGTGCCCTACTTCCATTTTTTTACCAACTGTGTCAGTTCGTACCCTCTTTCTATGGCTGTTAACTAAACCCGCTAACAATGTGTAAGCTATGCGTCTAAAATTAGGTCGTCAGTTATTCTGATGATTCAATCAAGTCACAATTTGCATCATTTCATAAGAGTCAACATTGTTAATGAAAGTAGTGTGCGATATTAAATATTAAGGACATTTATTTAGACATATATTAGACTTGAGTATTTTTAAGATTGTGCATAAATAAACCATAGGTATTTTCAGTTGTATGCGTATGATTTTTTTTCCCCCAGGAAGTAGGACAGAGCAAAATGGGTGAAAATGGCGCAGATGCAAATTGATTTGAAATGCTAGTATGAGAAAACATTTTACCAAGAGGTTGCTCAAACTTTGATTAGTTACACACCAACAAACGGAAATATCCTTTTAAAAAAAGTTATGCTGGTAATAGTCACTGATTTAGGCTTAATATTTGTATAACCGTGTAGAAAATGGCAGCCTTTTTTTCCTTTAAAGTGGGGTTCCGTGAAGACATCAAGAGTGGCCAGTATCCGACTGGCAGCTGGATCATCTACAATCCAAACACTAGTCAATGGTGGGTTAGACTAAAGTAAATTCCTTCCATAATATAATAAAAATGTAGCGGTTCATGTTATCTCCTAAACAGCTGCTACTTTTGCGTTTGACATTTTTGAATGCAAATGTTAAGAGTTGGTCTGCTACCAATTTTTTATCAAAAATGTGGACATGAAAAACCTAAAATGCTTCTGTTTTCAGTCTGTATCAAGTACTGACTGCACAGAACCCTACTTCACAAAACCAGAACCATGCCACTAACGCAAAGCACTGAGCAAGTTCTGCTGAAAATATACTGAAATTCACAGCTACTAGTAATTATTACATTATGACTCGTTGGGTTATAATCTGTATAAAATAAACGAGCGAGCTTCTGAGGTACCCAGGGGTGTATTTTGTTATTTATTTTTTATTTCTTTTACATGTGACTTCTTCCAGTTTTATACTAAGCTAACAGGCTAACATGCACGAAACCAAGTGTATTTACCGAAGATAAAAAAATAAGTTTTTTCTCCCAAAGCTTTTCCGAACGTCTCCCTAAAAACTTTACACTTGACTTAACCACAGTACAAACAACTCACAGTTTTCCCTCACGTTTAGACCAAACACCGGACGAAGGTTAAGGGTCGTGGGATACAGCACCGCCGGTGCCAAAATTTGGTTATGACAAGTGAATATAAACCTCCCCGAAGGATCCATGAAGTGAGCAGCTGTGTGATTTTGCGGAGATCCCTTTACGCCGTGGAAGCAAGGAAATTAAACCTACCTGCTTCTTTCTTCTTCAGTAGTAAACAGAGCAGTAGTGTTTCCCCAAAGTAAAGCAAAAAAAAAAGTTCAATAATGCAACAGTTCCACCTTCCTGTAGCTTCAATGAAAGATGAAACCAAACGTGAAAAGAATTTCAAAAAAAGAAGAGTTTTCCACAGTGATTTAGTGGTGCTTGTGTTCATGTGACTTATGGTTTTCCTTACGCAGTGCAATTAAAAAAAGAAAAAAAAAATGACCTGAATTAATCAGACACAGTCCTTCGGCCGTGAAACGTACTGTCGTCTGCTCCCCGGTCGGGTCCGAACGCGACGGGGGGAGCGCTGGGTTTGGGGGGGGAGATGCATAATGGGTAAAGTGCTGGGGTGACGGGTCCCTAGGAACATTTTTTTACATTAACATTTCGACACTTCTCTGCTCCGCTTCTTCAACCAGCTCTACAAAACTCAACGTAAAAAGTCTTGGGGGTTTTTTTCCTTCACAAGAATCCAACCTGGTCATTTTTTTCTCCCCCAAAAAACTTCAAGTTCTTCAAACTTCCTTCTTCATCCTTCTTCTGCTACTTGGTTTTTTCTCCTGCCTCTCTTTCTCTCTCCAGACTTCCATCCCTTAAAAAATAATCTATCTCCATCGTGTCTCCCATCGTAAAATGAGATGTGCGTTTAGATCCGCCGGACTTAGTGTTCAACCTACAGACGCACATGGAGATCAGCCGACAGCGAGGGAATCCACTCAGAATCCGGTTGAGAGGATTCTGGGATCTCCCGGGTTCCCCTCTTTACCTGTTTAGGTGCAAACACAACAACAAAAACAAACAAAAAAAGAAAAGATATGCTTAGCATCCAAAGCAATAAGCTTAAAAATAAAAGGTCCAACATCTAAATTACGGCACTCACGAACCGTCTCCTGAGCTGCGGTCCATGGACGGCGTCCTGGAGACGGTTGCTGAGTGACACGCCTGGTCCTCTGACTCCTGACTGAGGGAGGGATCTCTGAGAGATTCTAGCAGCTTGTGATGGGCCTTCTCGATTTCCTGCAAAGGAATCGAACATCAAAACGCAACGCAAACATTAGGAGCTGTTCTTAAGTGCACTTCTGTAAACAAATCCAAAATTTAATCAGAATCACATTCATCCGTTAAGCGAAGAAGACGGAATTCAACACGGTGGGAGGAAGTTGGAACTAAAGAACTTTCAGACTGCAACAGTTTTCATACATTTTTAACTTAACTGTTATGTCACTGGCATACAATAGAACTGCATGAGATGTTTAGCTGTAGACACTATGAGGTCAAGTTTCCCAGCTTTTATTTTGCCAACTAAAATCCCTACAGCAACACTTGTAATATTACTCTGAGTTCGATTGCAACTGACAACAAAAATCTGTAAAAATTAATTTTCTAGATCCCACAAGAAAAATTTGTCCAGTTTAAAACTCATGTAAGGCTTTGAAATGTTAGACACGTGTCTCTGGTCCCGCCCTAAAATGTTCATGTCAAGCTAAAATGCAATTCATCACAATGTAAATGTACAAAATTGTCATTTATTTTTCTATAATTTCAACACCGTCCCAACATTTTCTATATTGAGAGTTTGAAAATCATATTTCATCCTAATAAGCCATTATAATACTCCTCAGATTACAGCGTGTCCTGAAATCTTGCATACAGTGGTTGAAAGACACTTCAACCACCCTAAACCTTTATTTTTTTAATTTATTTTTTGGAAATGACAAAATTTGGACTAAATTTTAATTGAGGCAGAAAAACAATGTTTCTTCAACAAAATGCTTAATCAGTGAATGTGTCCAACCTAACCAGTTGAACTCTCAACGTTCTGGTTGTAACGTGAGGAGAAGTGGAAAAGTTTGAGCGTTTTTATTCTGAATGTTGCTGTTTGAACTGGATCGTCTTGGTTCCTACACCGGGGCAACAGAAGACGAAACTCACCTTCAGCTTGTGCAACTTGCTCATCAAGCCCTCGATGGTGAGAAAAATCTCATCCACGTTTCTGATCACGTGACTCCGTTGTGCAGCTGGAGGCTGGCCCGTTTCATCATCCTCTTCACCATCATTGTCATTATCGCCTTCCTCCAACTCCACTTCCATTTGCATAGTTTCTGTCTCTGATTGGACGAACTCCGAGCAGCAGGCCGCTACTTCTTCTTCTTCTTTCTCCTCCAGTTGAGTCTGTGATGACATCACTTCCTGTGGAGGTTGAGGGAAGTGGCTGGCAGTGGGTGTAGGAGGGGCAGGGAGGTCGTCGGTGACGCTCTCTCCTTGGTCTAACGGCATCACCAGGAAGAAGACGTTCCCTAAGACAGTGGAAAAGCGGCTTTAGCTCAACCGCCGTCGCCTGACTCTAAGGTTGATTTGAGAGTGGTCTCAAGACAACTGAAGAGGGTTCGGTCTCCATTACCCTGCGTGTCGGCCTCGCCTCTAGACTGCGACGACAGATCGGAGGGGAGGCTAACATCGCTGGCGGTGCCATCAGGGGCAGAAGAAGAATGAGGAGGATTAGCACCCGCAACCACAGCTACGCAGAGGATAGATGTGTGTGTAGGAAAAGTGTGTGAAGGGGGAAAGAAGGGGGAGGAAAAAGAAGCATTTTTTGTGTTGTTTTTTTTTTGTTGCAAGCAAATGAGATAAAAAAAAAACAGTGCGAAAGAAAATTATAATCACAAGTCGAAAGGAAACATGCAAAGACACCCAGATTCCAAAGACAAACGTCGCCTTCGGTTTGATCATCATCAGCAAGTGAGAGATCGGAGTTGACCGTTCGTCTTCCCTAATCTGTTTACCTCTCCGCACCACCTTGGCGCTGGGCTGCCTGCTTTCTGGGGGCGGAGCCTCCGGCTGCCCGGGTTCCGGCTCGCTCAGGCACAGGTCCAGGACGGTCTCCAGGGAGTCCTGCCGTCGTCCGTCGGGGTTCCCATTGCTCATGGTGTTGGTGGGGGTGTCGTCCGTATCGTGGCTCCTCCGGGCCTCGTCCACGTCCGGCAATATGAGCCTCCGCAGCGTCTCCACTGGAGGAGAAACAACAGTAAGTCCAACATCCTCCAAAAATGCTGCTTTCTGACTCCGTTGCGTTCCGATTTCTCCCCACCGTCGTGCAGAGCCGCTTCGGCCACGCCGACTGACCGGTCCTCATCACAGCTGTTGGCTTCAGGTTGGTCGGTGAGATGGTCACCCAGCATGCCGTCGTCAGCGGAGACGTGGCTCCCGATAAACTCCGACTGCTCCTCTGCAGGGTGGACTAATGGATTATAAACAAATAAAAAAAATTTAAGAATTTATCATTTTAATGTTAACTTTTTATGTGGTTTTTGTCCCTAGAAACAAACATAGTCGGAACTCTAGCTGCCAACCAGTTTGAATCGTTCAAACTTAATGACCATGTTGGGTTGAAAGGTTGATACCCGATACAGAGACTCTGAGTGACCCAGTGTGGTCAATTAGTCATTAGCTGAAGTAGCCATAAAATAGGCCAGCCAGTCCTCCAGTTGGAGCCATTTTATGCATTTGGCAAGCTGAGGTGAGTTATCCTTCATTGGTGCAAAGTGTCCACACAGTGTTGTGGTCAAACTCATTTTCATTTTTGGGTCCTATCAAGACCAGGAATGTTCTCAAGGATACTTGTGCCAGTATGACTAGATTAAACCTATTCAACTGTTCAAATATTAATAAATAGCTGTCTCTACATTCAATGCTCATTTCTTAAAATTAATTAATACTGAATATCTTTTCACAGTGACCAGTCCCTGCTGGATTTCAGAATTGCTTCCGGGATGTTTTTGCAATTAAAAAAAATCACAGAATTTGTTGCGCTAATATTTTTTTCCTCTTCCCGTTGCTCGTGGTGTTTTACCTTCAGTAAAGGCTGAACCGCTGCGTTGGCTGGTAGAACTGGAAAAAACATAACACATACTGAATGAATACATATGCATGCAATTTAACTAAGACTAGGAACATGAAGGGACTTTCCTTCCCCTTGTTTCTTATTCTCTACATATATATACTCACGATACAGGAAGTGATCCGTGATTGCTCTGTGGAGATGAAGTTTTAATGGTCTTTTCAAGTAAATCCTTCCAGCTGTGAATCAAATAGCAGAAAAGTTAGCAAACCATCCAGACAGAGTGAAGCAAAATGTGACTTCTAAAGGTGAACAGTTAGAAGGATGTTCGTCCATCTGTCGCAGAAGAAATCTACTTACGTGTCTTTCTCAGATGGCGATCCCGCCGCCAGCTCATAAATCTGCGTCTCTTTGGTGCTGATAATGTACAGAGCCTTTTTGTCTAGAAAAAAAAAGTACCCAAAAGTTGTAATTTCATTAATGTTAGAAATAAATGTAAATAGTTATCTCATCTTTAATCCTTCTTTACTAATGTCTGAGTTTGATGTGCTTGCAGTAGATATTTTTATTCACAGGAAATGAGCAGGTGGTTTCTAAATGTACTCGACAGACTGAAACCAGACTGACTGAAACCAGCGCGCGCTACGGAAAGGAGAAGTGCAGAGGATGCTATTTCTGCTTTGACAGATTCCTGATGAGAAGACAAAGTTCATTTACTTTATTAGGAGTTGTTGTTGTTGAACTGTTGTATGACCAGGGGTGAAGAAAACAGGTTTCAACTGGTTTTTCCCCCGACCCTTAGCAGTTGAAACTAGGGCGTTCCTAACCTTAATAAAAGCTTGGGGAGAGCGGAACTGTCTTCAGAGTGTTGCGGGTGATTGTAACTGAAGCAGTGTCCGAGCACTCTCCTTGCAAGTATTTCAGCTCAATCTTTGTCTGTGTCTTTTATTCCAGATTGGTGAATGAATGTAGGGTTTATACCTAACAATTAAAAAAAAAAAAAAGAAAGGAAAGGATGTCCAACCTGTAGCTACGGAGCGGACGAGCAGCGAGTCCAGCTTCACCACGGGACTGAAGGAGGTCTTGGTGTCTGCGATGACCCCTCCTCCTCCACCCATCCAGCGGGACGGGTAGCGCAGCAGCAGCCGGTCGTCGGGGCCTTTCTGGAGGAAGACCAGGCAGTCGGACAGCAGCAGCGCTTGGATCTCTGAGGAACGAGCGCAGACACGAGATGAAACGGACACCACAGCCGACGGTAGCCGATCGGCGGGTGGAACACCGACCTATCTGCTTGTCTTTGCCAATCTTCCAGACGAGAGGACCTTCGTGAATCATTCTCTTCGTGGTGAGGTCCAGACTCTGTGAGGAACGAAGACGTTTTAAAACGGTGTTTGACGAATAGAGGATGCTACCGGGGCGGTAAATTAGAAACGTTTGGCCCCACCTTGAACTGAGGCGCGGCGTCCAGCCGGCGCTGGTACTGACTGAGCCGCTGCCGGTGCTCCGTCTCCCTCACGTCCTCGTTGACCGCCTTCAGGACGCCTCGGCAGCAGGCCTGGGCTCGCTGCAGAAGCGGAAGGTCCGATGAGCCGCCTGCAGAAAACCCCCCCAGATATGAGCAGGTTTCAATAGAAGCTGAGAGTGAATGTACTCACATCAACTTTTTCCCAAAAATGTAACTGATTTTTTAACTTGCAGTATTTCGAGAAAACTGTAGGTAAATTAAGTTACCTTCATAAAACCGCAGGCAAACCAACTCTTTATCTCAAGAAATCCATCAGGAAATTAATTACATCGTGAAATCAAACTCAAGTACGACAGTTTTCGGCTCCTTTTATAGTCATAGATCGTTTCCATTCAGTCTCCTGCTCCCTCACCCTCCGTGTATTTGATGATCTTGTCGAGCAGCAGAGGATACTTGGTGAGTCTCAGCATCTCGGACACCAGCAGGTCTTTGAGCTGCAGCCTCCGACACTGTGGACTCGCCTCACACTCCTGAGCCGGAGACACGTCAGCAAAACGTCAGCGAAAGCAAATCTTTTTTTATGTTTTCTGTTTTGATGGGACTTAACAGCATTAAAATATGTTTGGGGATAAGGAAAGGTCTGATATGATAAGATTTGTATAACAGCAACTCTTTGCATTCCACTTTAAAAGACCCAAGGATGCTGAAAGTTTTAGTTTTATAAAATGTCAAAAAAAACCGTTGAAAAGACAAGAGACTTTTTTTCCCCAGTTGTTCTGGAGTCGGTGAGGGTGCAGACCTGGATAATTTGGGCGAAGCGTTGATCTTTCCGTTTTTTGTTCTTGATGAGCTCCAGAGCTTGAGTCTGCTGGCAGCACAGCAAAGACGCCTGTTCCTGAAACTCGTTTCCAGCTGAGCCTTCAACCTGAACACAACAACGAGGGTTAGGACGGTAAAAAGACCAGCAGATTCTTATTTAAAATCCTGTGGCCATTTCCAACGGACCATAACTAGCAGTCCCTTTTTCTCTTTTCCAGAAGAGAAAAAGGACGCTAAACCTGCATTGCTGAACATACTTGGAGTGTTTGTTACTGAAACACAGCAGGAGCGGCTCACCTTGGCCAGCATGACGTCTCCGATGTTCTGAACGATGGGGCTCTCTCTTCGCTTCTTCATCTCCTCACAAAGACTCGCTACATAGGAAAAGAAAAACAAAATATCAACATCGGGACGGAAAAACAGCATGGACAATTAGTCACTGTGAAACACAAAAATGGCTCCACAGATGTCTGTAGATGTAGTGAAAAACTAAGCAGAGAGCAGCTAAAACACTAGTAATTAAATGTTAGGATTTTCAAGGCTAAACACTGAGATTATTAAGTGGAGAAGAACGTTTTCTGTACGTTGTCTTAACCAAAAATGCATAGAAATGTATTAAAAGCGGGATTATCAATGTGTCCTATCAAAACAGAAAGTAGACATGCTAGCGTTAGCCTAGCGCCTCCTCAAACTGCTTTAGATGAAGAGCTTTCTGTTCCATAAAAAAAACATCTTCCAAACTCTAGCCTTGTAGCCTGACCACACGGTGACACCCGGACTGACCGTGGAGTTCGTAGACCTGAGGCAGGTTTGGGAATATGCAGGCCAGCTCCTCCGAGTTCAGCACAGATCTCATCTTCCGGTAAAAAACCTTGTCAAGAACCCGTAGGGTCCGAAGGTGGGACACCTCAGTGGTGAACAGCTCTGATTGAAACAAAGGGAAGTCAAAAATGACAAATAAATTCCTGACTGTACGTCTTTTTTGCCGTAAATCTCGGTGAACGCCAACCGTACCGTAAATGACGGCTTGCCGCTCCACTTCCCTGGGGCTGAGGGCTGCCAGGAACTCTGGGGGAACCGTGTCCCTCCAGTTCTGACCGTCAGACACCTCGTCCTCCAGCACCGCGGCGTCTGGCAGCAGGGCCAGCTGCGAGTCCACACTCCTGCAGGAAAATCAAGATGGGGTCCGAGAAAAAGGGGGGCAGGAACAACAAGGTGGAGGAACAACAAGAAAACAACGTGGATGAAGAGAAGAACAGAAAAACAATTGTTCAAAATGACTCATATTTCCAGAGCCTAAGGTATTTTATATTAAAGCCATGATGGCTATTATGAACAAAAAATGTCCCCATTTCTGCCTGTGGGCTCCTATTTCCCTCACTCTGGGTGATCCTTTGTTAATCCTGACTCACCTGCGTCTGGACCGAGGGGTGAATGGGGGTGTAGGGTTCTCAAGAGACCTGAGTGTGGGAGAGTGGAAATAGAGATGGCGTGAGGAAGAAGCTACCCAGATCAGGGGAATATGAGCGGCTGTTGAGCGAGACCCCTGGACTCAGAGCTGCTAACGGGGAAAAAACAGAAACCACAGAAGAAGTCTGACGGTGAGAACCCTTACCGAGCCGAGCTGCTGGACGCGGACGACGAGGCGCTGTGCTGGAGCAGCCGGAGGCCCGGTTGCTCCCTGTCCTCGCAGTCCTCCATGTCCACGTCACTGCGAGAGCGGGGCACCGAGTCCCCGCTGGAGACGGTGCCCCGACGGCGGTCCTCGCCCTGAGCCTTCAACGACCCGCTGCGCCCCAGACGCACCGAGACCATGTGACTGCGAGAAAAAAAACGGGAGACGTCAAGGTACCTGCCGGTTTCAGCAAGTTAAAATTAAGACCTTTGTAATGCCATCTTGAATGAAATTTAAACAGAAACAATATGATGGTGGAGAATTCTGCTGCAATACCATCAAGGTTCACAAAAACTCTAAGGCTAGCTGGCTAAGTAGCTAGCTAAGCCTGACTGCCATGAGTCACAATGCAATGAAAATGTTTGCGTGCGACTTAAACTTTGACCTGACAGAAAAGTCCAGCAAGGAAATAAAACAACATAAATACTCCTGCCACAAATAAATTTAAGCTAGCATAGGTGTCAAATTGGCTAGCAACCATTAGCGTACCTGACCATCTAAATACATTTTCATTCAATACATTTGAGCGCATTAATTTTGGGTACAGTCACCTGTCCATGCCTTCTTCTCCCAAACTGCTGGAGGACAACCTCTGGGGGTCCACACCATCCCCGTCCTCCTCTCCTGGAAGCTCTATGTGGTTCTCGAACTGCTGAATGATGTTCTTCACGCTGCCGGGACGCACTGCAAGAGACGTCTCGGTTCAGAACGACGACACAAACAACAACACAAAGACAGAAAGTAGAGCTGGAACTAAGTCTACAGCAAGTGCCACCTCATAATCAACTGATGAAGAACAAATTTTTAATTGAAAAAGCAAAAATGAAATAATAAAGAGGAGGGAAAAAAACATAATAATGTACCTTCTGTGGGTGACAACGGGGCGTGGAATGCTACAAAACCAAAAATGAGCCAAAAAGAAACAATTAAACCATGAGTCAATTAATAATTATTAGGAAAAAAAAGAAAAACATGGTGAACAAAAACCAAAATGAAATTATTATGATTGGAAATGAACAGTGAGAGGGAGAGTTTCAAGGAGTTTTCTATCACAAGTTGTTGCAAATAACAAAACTATAACAAGATATGAACATTTTATAGAGCACAGAACAGCACAGCAACCCGTGGCTGCACACTGCCAGGTCAGCTGACTGAAAGAAGGCTACAAAACCTTTCAAGGCAAAAATCAGTTTTATGAAAAATATTTACAGTTTTAGGAAAACAAACAGTATACGTTCATGTACTGAATTATTTGTTTACCAGTATATATATATCTGTTGCCTTTCTGTATAAAATAAATGTCATAGGATCATTTTATAGAATCTTTTGGTGTAAATAGAGGATCTCGTATTTATTTGAGGTTTATTTCTGTTTAAAACTGTGTGTGTGTGTGTGTGTGTGTGTGTGTGTGTGTGTGTGTGTGTGTGTGTGTGTGTGTGTGTGTGTGTGTGTTTCTTTACTGGACTGAGATGTGCTCCGGGGTTTGCCGATGTACTTCAGGATGGGGTTTCTCTTCTTATCCTCTCCATCTTTCTCTTTCTTCACGCTGCTCGGCTGCAGAAAGACAAAACTATTGTAAACATAAGTTTCCTTTTCTACATCCATTTGCTTAAAATATGTGGCAAAACGCCAATGATTCCGGTGTAGGATTTATTTTTTCCTTCTTTTTGGAGTGTAAACACTGAAAAAACCCCATAACCAACTTGATGCAGTCTAATGTATCAAGTTTCACATTAGTGTGTTAGTTGATGTTATAATGAGTAAAGGTGGCAAAAATAGCTGATATTCCAATAGGATTCTAGAAAACAGGTTTATATTTTTCATGGTTTAATATTAAACTGATCCTCTAATAAACTCCAACCTTTTTCCGGGCAGTGAACGCACCATGAGAAAACCCTGAGTCTACTTTAACACTCTTCTTTATGGATGCTGTGACTGCAGGAGGAAGACTCACTTATTTACACAACCAGCAATTGAAAAAACTTTGAGAAAAAACTATTTGGTATCAAGACATATCAGTTGTTCATACTGTTATTCAGACATAAACAGGTAGTGAAACTTTCAGGTGGTAACTGGAAAACTAAACTGATTTAATTTTTTTGTACATGTTATAGAACATGCATGATTTTGAAAATATAATAATAATTTGTGCCACTACCACCAGTCCTTCCAGGATGTTGCAAAACTAAAACTATTGATTTTATAGCATATTCTTTCTAAAGGTTGCAATTTTTTAAGCTTTGTTTTTGCCCCAAGATGGACTTCTATCTTGTATTAAGTTAAATAATCTGCCAACTAAGACTTCTTCATCAACATTCAGGAATTATTGACTTAAAACAAACTTCTACATTGTGCTAAAAAGTTACTTGTAAGTTAGTTTCATCTTATTTTAAGCGTTCTAAGATATTTGAAGTAGAAACTAGACCAAGGATCCTTGGTGAGATCTGGTGTTTCTGCAGCGAACATAAACACTCTGCTGACTGAGAGCAGAGTTCAGCGCTTATTGGAAGCCAAACAGCTTGGAGTTATATAGTTAAAACGTACATTAAAGTTCAGGGACTGATTTAGTTTCTCAGATATTACAAGCTATAAAACAAAGAAAAAACTCACTTCCTCACTTTTCTCGAATCAGACGCTTATGTATTTATTTATTTACTTTTTACCAGCACAGATAAGAATCCCGCCTTGTCTTTACCTTTTTGGGTTTTAAAAAAGCCAGCCACTTGTCCTTCTCTGTGCTCAGGCCGAGGAAAACCTTGGAGTCTCTGAGCTTGATGCCAGAGTGTCGCAGGTAGAGGAGGACAGCTGAGGCCAGAGGGGAGCTGCAGTGAAGGAGAGAGAGCCGATGCCATGAGGCCAACGAAGAAACGGAGAGCTGCTAAAGTGTTGAATAGACGTCAAACGCGCTTTTACCTTCTGTCCTCTTCATCCTTTGATCTGTAACGGGAAAAAAAGAGTTTGCTGATTGGATCTGCAGCGGTTTAGCTACATCCACAGGCGTTAGAAACAGAAGCCCTGCCGTCTTAGTCATGTGACAGAGAATCTGACGGCGTGTGTAAAAAGCCCAAAGCGCAAGTGTCACATGGTTTCCAGCCTTTACATCTGGAGCAACGACCTTTGCTATGCTCATTTTGCTGCTGCTTCGTGATTAACTATTTTATAGGACTCTATAAACACCTGAGCAGGTGGACCTACTACAGAGAAAATCTGTTTCAGTTCCTAAGAGAAAGGGTTTTTTTTTCTCTCTCTCTCTCTCTTTAAAAAGAAAGAGACTTCCCTGATTTCCTAATGTCAAAGTGAGCCAATCAAAGAGGAAAACTACGGACTACCCTTTAACGACTTCCATTCATGAAGGCAGCTTCATGACTCACAGAATCTCCCAGAGAGCGGCGACCTGTCTGTCCACCACCTGCTTCTCCTTCAGGGGGTCTCCGTCCAGCTGAAGCAGGTCTCCCTCCCCAAACAGAGAACCCAGACCAATCATCTGCTTGTTCCTGTCAGGAGACATGAACACAAACTCATCAGGTTACAAAAAAAGGCTATGAAATAAAATAGTTTCTTTACCAGGAAACAGAAAGCAGAATCCTATACATGCAGCGGTTTTACAACTCGCAGTAAATGAGCACTGCACAAAAACTTTAAGATCCAGTTACAAAAGACTTTCTGAGTCTGCTGGACTCAGAAAGTCACAGTTATGACTTTATAAGATAATTTTAATGCCACCTGGAATGAAATTTAAGATTTAAAAACATCTACATATCTATCTATATATAAACTAGCTTTTTTCTTCATTAGAGAAGGAAGAGAGTTAAAAAGTAGAATTCTTTTTTTTTCATCTTTGTTAAAGTTGACATGAATGGTTACTGTTGCCTTTCTCTGAATTTTTACAAAGACAGAGTTCAAAGCCAGATTCCCACATCATGCAGAATCTGCGGGGTTTTAAATTCATATCCTTAGACTAAACTAAAAGCCTTCAGACTCAGACTTGTGCGTCCGGCGTTTTTGGACCTGCTCTTTTTCTGACTGAGCGTTTAGTAAGGGTCACGTCTGGGTCAAGATCAACGACGACACGTAATCAGTGATGGAAAGCACCAACACAAACACCTTGTAGAGCTTAAACTCAGTCAGAACAGACAGTGGATGGAAAACAGTGTTGAGTTTTGGACTGCAGGATCCTTAAATGACACACCTGTAGTCTTGAATCTGATCCTGGATGTCCGGCAGAACCTGCTGCTGCAGCTCGGACAGAGGCCCTCGGATGTCCTCCTGGGCGTGAAGGCGGTTCTCTGACGTTAATACAAACATTAATGATAGAATATAAAAGCATGCACGAAAAAATAAATGGTGTTGTATCAGATTATTAAAGAAGCCTCCTGTTACCTATTTCTGTTAGAAATTCCTCGCGCACTTTGATTTTCAAAGGCTGTAAGAAAATTGTTCCAATGAATTGGCGCACTGAAGGTGTAGCATTATGGTTAAAATTGTAATAATGTCTATATTTTCACATTTTACAAAAAACCCCAAAAAAAAACATCATTACTACTGTCAATCTTTGCAAAACACATTTGCTTATTATCGGAGAGAAAACATCAGTTGCTACTTGGATACATACAGCATCTGGATCCAGGAAGTGGGAGCAGATCTGAGGTGCGAGTGCGCGGGCGTCTTTAGGGGTGGAGCCTAAATACGCCTCTACAGACAGGTAGAACAGCTGTGGAGGGGAGGAGAAGACGTGAATGTAAGAAACTAAGTCCCAGTTTGGATGATGTTTTCCAGGCACATAGTACCATTTTAAGGCACAATAAAGTAACTATGCTAACTTCAGTTGTTTATAAAACTGCTATATCAAATATGACTTGAAAGAAATTTTACTTTGTAATTTAACGCCTTGAAATTGGGCCTCTGTCTCTTTAAAAGTTTCTACTCCTTCTGAAACTTCGCACTCAGGAAGTCGTCACAACATGGCTCCTCCATTAACCCTTTAACAACATTTTTATCATCGTTTTACTGAGAAGTAGCTCCATTAATGATATCAGCAGATATCCAGTAACACCAGGGGTTTGCTAATTGTTGCTGGCTAGTCTGATGGAGTTGAATGGGGGAATCAAATGCCAGAAGCTTGGAAACTGCAGCTCTGAGAAGGAGCTACGTCTTCAAAGGCGAGGCTAGCTCCATGCAAGGGTTTTGCAAAAATGAACCGATTTCTCAAACAAATTTTGAAAGAATCAAAGCAACACTCCATTAATGTTTTGTGATGAGGGAAGAACATCATAACATGATGTTAGGTCTGAACAGGTCCAAGGTGACCTGTTCGCCTTGGAACTGACCAGTGGGTTTGGGTCCAGCAGCTGGGTGAAGACGTATCTCATGAACACTGTCATGTGTGCTGGCCGTGACCTCAACAACTCGATGTCCTGGAAGGGACCGTCCATCTATGAATGGGTTTAAATGAAAAAGTCAGGATGAAAAGCAGTCAAGTGATTTGGGAGAAATTAAACAGAAAAAAAACTCCACACACCTCATTAAAGGCATAGCCATCACCTTCTTCATCTTCATCCTCAGGGCTGATGATCTGGGCTTTGACACCCTACGACAGAATCAGATTGAAGAACAATTTGTTTACTTCTTCAGTCTGAAACGCGTTAAGAGTTGTTTTTATTTATTAATTTTGTTCAGGCAGAAAACAACAAGCCTAAACAGGCTGAAACACAAAACAACATCTTTTTTTTCCCTTTGTGACATTGAGATTTTTTTTAAAAAGCCAAGTGAATCAAAGTGTTGCAAACGGAGTGTGTGATGACGGTCCTGTTTCAGTAAAATAACAAAGCAACAATTGTTGCAAAAATAAATAAATAAATAATGAATGAGTAAATGAATGAGAGAGAAAGAGAGAGAGAGAGAGAGAGAGAAATGGAAGCAAATGTGTGTCTGTCTCACCGTGTCAGACAGGGTGTGTGTGTCCGAGTTCTGGCGTCGGTGATAGGTGGTCCTGAAGGATAATGAGGGGGAGGAGCTGGGACTCTCAAAGGCCTGGGGGCAACGGGAGGGGAAGGGAGAGCGAGGGGGGGTAGAGGGAGCCAGGATGAGTGGAACGGGATGAGTGGACATTCACATTCACATGCACAAACACACACACAGCAACAGCGTGTTACCTCCAAGTCTCCTTCACTGGAGTCCATCGACAGCCGTCCTGTGAAAGAACAGGAATATCTGTAACTTCCTGCAAAAACAACAAAAAACGCTTTTACAATGACTCTGAGGTGTGTTGCAAAAACATCCTCGCATTTCTTAAACCAGAATTTGTCACGTTAGAACCATGAACTTCGTATTCCACTGAGATTTTATGGGATCCAGCGACACAAACTGGTGTTTTAATAAGGAAGTAAAAACAGTGTCCAAAATCATCTCTCTTTGTGAAAATCTGAAAAGTGTGGAAAGAATCTGTATACCCAACATGGCGCATTAGGGCCATTATAAATAAAAAGAGATTTTTTTTTTCCATCAAACTAAAATTTGAGGAAGATACAAGATCTTATGATTTCCTGAAACGAAATAAATCTATTAAAATGGGAAATAAAACTTGGTCTAATTTCTTTTTTAAATTAATATAATTTTATTTTAATTGATTTAATCATTTAAAAGCAGACAAACCTTGTCCTGCTTGGATGTAGTTTGCGACAGATTCTGATCCTGTTCCCTCCTGAGGAGGAAAAAAGACAGAAGAAGAAAAGAAAACAAAGAAATCATCCTAAGATGTTACTATCTTGTTACTTAAATTTTCCCTTTTGATTTTTTTGCTGCCTCTTTTTCTTCTGACCTGATTATGAATCTTGACTCTGACTTGGTGAGCTCTCCTCTTGGCGCTCTCGATGCGCTCCTCCAGCGACGGCGACGGGTTCTTCAACCATTCCTCCATCAAGTCCTGCAGAAACAAGCAGCTTATTGGACCAAATGTTGTCACTTCTAAACAAATAAAATATCTTTTTCTGTGTCAGAATTCCCACCTGGAGTTCAGTCTCTTCCTGCTCCAACATTTTCCTGAGTATCTGACTTGCATGTTTTTGCACTTCTGGATCCTACAAATACATTTAGCCATTTTTAGAGAGAGAAAAAAACATTTTTTGAAAATCCTTTTTTAACCAACGAATGTTAATTCAAAAACAACTTTTAAAGGTTTTCCACTCACCTGTAGTGGTTTGGGTAAAGTAATTCTTTGGGATGGGGTGCTGCCTAGTCCGGAGGATAAGGGCAGAGGCGTAGGGGATAGGCCCTCCCCGGCCAGGGAAGACCTCTGATTGGGCGTAAGGTCTGAAGGGAGGGGCTCCAAGGGCACGGAGGTGGCGAACGGGGGTGGGCCTTGTAGTGTCAGGGCGACGTACGGTCCGGCTGCAGGAAAACGGGACGGCTTTAATAAAACCCGAGGCTACGAACACCGATCCGGCGGAGCTTGTCAAACTCACATTTTATGAGCTTTACCACTTCCTGGTGAGTCATGGTGGAGACTGGTGAACCGTTCACCTGAGAGGCAAAGTTAACACAATGGAAGAAATCTCAAAACCCCAACGTCCAGATAAAAAAATAAACAAGTTTCAGATGGAAAAATGCAAACCTTTATGATCCGGTCCCCCTCATGTACCCCAGCTTTGACTGCAGCGCCACCTAGGATGGAGATCAGGCATGCAAGTCAAGCAATGAATGGAGGTTGTAGGTCAAATGAGGGCTGATTATGACGAAAAAAAAACAACAACAACTACTGTATAAAGCTAATTTAACCCTCTTAGAGTGGCCAAATGTCATGGTCAGAAAACGGGGTAGCAGTGGGGTTGTCCTGTCAGACCATCAGTTCCCGTAACAACATACAGGTCCTTCTCAAAAAATTAGCATATTGTGATAAAGTTCATTATTTTCCATAATGTAATGATAAAAAATAAACTATCATATATTTTAGATTCATTCCACACCAACTGATATATTTCAGGTCTTTTAGTGCTTTAATGCTGATGATTTTTGGCATACAGCTCATGAAAACCCAAAATTCCGATCTCAAAAAATTTGCATATCATGAAAAGGTTCTCTGAACGAGCAATGAACCTCATCATCTGAATCAACAAATTAACTCTAAACACCTGCAAAAGATTCCTGAGGCTTTTAAAAACTCCCAGCTTGGTTCATTACTCAAAACCGCAATCATGGGTCAGGACTGCTGACCCATGATCCAGAAGGCCATCATTGATGCCCTCAAGCAAGAGGGTCAGACAGAAAGAAATTTCTGAACCTGTCCACAGAGTGATGTAACAAGTCACCTCTTCTCGTTGTGCAGCATTTTCTGCCACAGTTTTTCCTTCCCACAGAGGTGCCCGGACCCTGAGGAAGATTGTGGAGAAGGGCCGATTCCAGACCTTGGGGGAAGCAGTGGACTGAGTCTGGAGTAGAAACATCCAGAGCCACAGTGCACAGGCGTGTGAAGGAAAGGGGCTACAGGTGCTGCATTCCTCAGGTCAAAGGTCAAGCCACTTTTGAACCAGAAACAGCAGCAGAATATCCTGACCTGGGCTACAGAGAAGCAGCACTGGACTGTTGCTCAGTGGTCCAAAGTACTTTTTTTTGGATGAAGGCAAATTTTGCATGTCATTCAGAAATCAAGGTACCAGAGTCTGGAGGAAGACTGGGGAGAAGGAAATGCCAAAAGGCCAGAAGTCCAGTGTCAAGTAGCCACAGTCAGTGATGGTCAGGGGAGCCATGTTAGCTGCTGGTGTTGGTCCACTGTGTTTTATCAAGGGCAGGGTCAATGCAGCAGCTATCAGGAGATTTTGGAGCACTTTGTGCTTCCTCTGCTGAAAAACTTTATGGAAATGAAGATTTCATTTTTCAGCACAACCTGGGATCTGCTCACAGTCCCAAAACCACTGGAAAATGGTTTACTGACCATGGTGTTACTGTGCTCAATTGGCCTGCCAACTCTCCTGACCTGAACCCCATAGAGAATCTGTGGGTTATTGTGAAGAGAAAGTTGAGAGACCCAACACTCTGGATGAGCTCAAAGCTGCTATCGAAGCATCCTGGGCTCCATAACACCTCAGCAGAGCCACAGGCGCCTCCATGCCGCATTGAAGGCTGCAAAAGGATTCCTGACCAAGTATTGAGAGCATAACTGAACATAATTATTTGAAGGTTGACTTTTTTGGTATTAAAACACTTTTCTTTTATTGGTCGGATGAAATATGCTAATTTTTTGAGACAGGGATTTGGGTTTTCATGAGCTGTATGCCAAAATCACCAGTTATTTCCATCTCTCTTTTTTGGTTTGTGTCTCTCTTTTTTGTTTTCTGCATTTTATCTGCTTTTGTTTGTGTCTATTTTTATGTTTGCTGCATTTCATTTGTGCGCATTTCTTTTCTTTTGTTTGTATGTTTTCTCGGTTGTTGCGCATTTGCACCTGTCGGCCACCGTAGAGTTTAATTACGTGTTCATACCTACCCAACTGAACCAGACTTTCTACACAAAGCCAGTGTTTACAAAGCCGGTTCGATTACACCAGACTAAACAGTGGTTGGTGTGAATCCAACTTCCCCTTCAATCTGTGGCAGTGATTCAGCATGAAGCAGTAGGAGATCCTTAAAATGATTCTCACCTGGTCGGACGTTCTGCACTAGCTTGACTCTCTCTCCGCAGACAGTGAAGCCGAAACCGAGCTGGTCCTTCTGCACCACCACACACCTGTGGACCAGACCAGGACCTGGCCGGCAGGGGAAAGTCAAGGTTGAGTCTGACAGACAAAAATAACTACGGCGCTAAAGGCGAGGGTTCGTTCACGAGCTAGAGTAGCCAGTGTGTACTTACTTGAACTCTCATCTATCGTCACTTCTCTCTGTTGGCTGGCAGGGGCTCTGCGCTCCGAATCGCCAGCTGTCAGACTGCTGAGCCTGAGTTTAAAGACCATAAAAAGAGCATCTAAGAGTACAATTATACCAATTTAGAGTAAAAGAAAGAAGTCTGAAAGTAATGAGACCTGATGAACAAGAGACAAATGAGAAGTGACCAGTCAAACCACAAAATATAAAGTAAACCTTGTAATGAGAAGCAGAAAGTGAAGGAAGAGATACGACACAAAGAAGATCTCATATGAGTTTTGAAGACGGACACCAACAAGAAAACAGCAGGCACGAAACAACTCACCAAGCAGCAAAAGGGCTGAAAGCGATGCATGACGGAAAAGAAGGAAACACAGATTAACAGAGAACAGAGATTCAGAACAACAAACATGGAGAATTGAACTGGCCGGAAGAGGGAAAGCTTATTCAAACCATTGGCAGACCCTTTCCTCCTCCAGATTGCAAACACTTGAGAGCAGTCAGGTCTTTCAATTTAAAGGTGATGAATGAACAGAGTATACCCATGTTTAAGGGTCAAGGTTCACAGAAAGCATTTCAAAACACGGCTGCAGGCTGTGTGCACTTCCCCCCATATTGTAAATGTTATTTGGACTACTTAATGTTTAATGACTGAGCCGAGGAAGGGACAGGGGGGAGATTTCAGTGTTTATTTTTCTGAAGGGATCGACGTAAGACAGTAGGAAGCAGCAGCAGCTGTGCAATATCCAATCACATAATCAGTGGAAAACTAACAAAACTGGATTTGCCGGCACAGAGCAGAAGAGAACAAATGTCTGGTTATAAGTAATAACCTGCCAGTGGGTCTAGTAGCATTTTTTCATCAATATTAAGGAATTATTGGCCTTTTTTACAAGCCTCTATGTCTTACTGAAAATTTCATTTTAAGTTTGCTTTATTTCAAATGTACTTTGCGTTTGTGCAGTGAGCGCTCGGATGAAGGCTTTGTTTTAGGCACCTTTTGATACAGTATCATTGGTTACATGTAAGTGTAGTGGATCTAATCAACCTGAAATACTATTCAACAATTTAAGTAAGATTTTCCTGACGTTTTCATCTTTTAGCTGCAGTAAGTTATTTAGTTTTCTCTTGTGTGCTCCCAAAACCCTGTTATCGTTAGCATGTATCGGAGACTCATTTTTGTCAGGTGTGGGATCTAGAATGAATCTGAAATCCAAGTTCATAACAAAATCTATTAGCCAACAATTACAGCAGTCCAAACAGCTCTTTGTGACATTATTATTATTGCACACACACTGGTGTCATGATGAAGGTAATTTTGAGAGATATTCAGCAGTCCTAATGAAAGCCCAAAGATCAAAGGGTCATATCAAAACAGAGGATAAAAAATGCTAGTGCTAGCTTAGCGATTCAGCCAGAAGGACCAAAATATCAAGTACTTTGAGAAAATATGTTATAGGTCAGAAAAACAGACACTGATGACCAGACTGCCAATGGTTAGCATGTTAAATGGGACGCAATGCTGATAAAACAGGTAATTCTTCTGCTAATGGTTGATTTAAGTCGACAACTTAAACACTAATTATGAAATAGATCCATTAACTGGTTTTGAATTGAAACATCCCTGCAAGGTGGTATTCAGATAGCATTACTTTGAAGGAAGAACAACACTACTACTTTTTGCTTGGAGAAGAAAATGGTAAATCCTAGGTGAGAATCAACTTGTTTACTTCTCTTTTTAGTCTATTCTTATGTTCAGAATAAGTAAAAACAATCTCAGAGTCAGATTGACACCTTTGCTTTCAGAAGGATTTACTCTGCTTCCTAGAAGCTCAACAACATCCAATAATGACAATCTCATTCTTTCAAATGATCTAAAGTCTGGAAAAGCTACTGTCCAGCAACTTTTAGATCCAACCCTGCTCAAATATACCTCAGTAAAATGAATGGCTCTTTACCTGGCATTATCCAGTAATGTTACATGCTGAAGACGTAACTGAGACATTCAATTGAGATGTTTTAGGGCAGAGCTTAAAAAGTTGGAGGACAATACATGTCAAGGAGTGGCACTGGAGACCATCAACGCAGACTAAGAGAATATTCACCCAGGAGTTACTTGTGTCTGACCTATCTCATGCGTAATTGCACACATTTAAAGATTACTATACTTGACTTGGTAGAAGAGTCAAGTTTTGTGTCATTTTTACAAAAATGCGTTCATGGCACAATCTGTGGGCATCACTAACGTCTGCACACACCCAAAAACGAGCAATCACTGCTGGGCAGTAGTCCTACCTGAACAGGTGGGTGTGTTTTTCACTGGCCACCTTGCTGTCACATGACACACAAAGAAGGTAGTGGGAAGCATTGGACGAAAGCATGAGAACACACCGGGGAAAACAGCGAACAGTGAGAGAAACATGGAAACACACATGATAAAGACAAAGGTGATCAGAAACACAGCGCAGGTGATGGAAAGACATTAGAAAGGCAAAATCCACAGCAGCACAAGGGGGTGTAGGATACAGACAGTGGGAAGACGAATTAAAGTAAGCGGTAAACCATTGGCAAGTCTACACAATGTAGCCTCTCTTCTTCTAGGAGGCTGTTTGTTTCAAAATCCCTAAAATCAACCTGTCTGACCTGTTCTTCCCACAGTCAAACCGGTCTGATAAAAAGTGAGCACTGCGTTTTTATGGAAGGCACCCGAAATAAGATGCCAGCATCCGGACCCCGTCTAGACTTGGAGGTTGGCAGACGGCAGGCTCGTACCTGTCCAGGGTGGATGTGGGCTGGCGAAGGCTCATGTCTGCACTCCTCTGCTTCCTGGTGTGGGATCAAAAACAGTCACTGGGCCTCTCTTATCGTCACCATCTCTTTCCCTGTTCAATTCGTAGTCCACACAATGGGGCTCTCTGTTGGGCTTTGATCAGTCCTTGAAGCTACTTGAATGCTGGTTCAGATCAAACAGACAGTCCCTCATGTTCCCATACACTGTGGAGTTCCAGCGAGGTCAAAAATAAAGTGCTGTTGAAACAAACTCACCCACCCAAAAAAAAAAACTCCCCGTATTTACCTGATAATGACAAAACCTGTATAATCCAGAAAGTGTAAGTGGCTTAACGTTGTGGTTTCGTTGTAGTGGAAATGGATGAAAGACAGTCTGCTTCCTCAAGGGTCATCAATCATGAATGACTGGCTGATATGTCTGACAGCGCTGCAGATCAACAACATCCACGACTTTTAAGACCATCACTGAACTTAACAAAATCACTTGGAGCTTAACTTGAACACCTAAGAACTAGCGTTACAGATAACAACAAAGGATTAACTTGAATATTTAGTGCTAACCTTCAACCACAGACTCTCTTCCCACACACTTGCCAGGCTTGTTTACATGTGGAGCTTGTAGCAGATGCTCCGATCTAACTAATCCTCTCCATATATTTTTGTTTCAGTTGTGTCGCATGGCTATTTTCAAATTTAAACACAAATACCCCTGCGACTAGTCTAATACGTAGAATTTCCGGTGGCCCGCTACATCCAGCCGACGTTAGCTGAGGGAAACTGCCACTACCAATAGGCCCCTTTCGACCACCGGCATGGCGTTAGCGCGCACGCCGACCTTAAGCGTCGCGTCCCCGGCTTGCACTACCACCAACGAGTCGACGGGCTAGCTAACTAGCTAGCTAGCTAACCGGGTAGCTCTGCAAAACGAAACCACCGCATAGCTTTGGCAACATTAGAATACGTGGTTGTCTATACGCACTGGACTCCTTCGGTGTGTGTGTGTGTGTGTGTGTGTATGTGCTGCTAGGTATATCCAGGGGTCCCGTTCTGTTGCTATTTCAGACGCAGAGTAGCATGTTAGCGAGGATAGCTGGACGTTATTCCAGAGGAGTTCCAAATCTCGAGCAGGTTCCTTTTCTCTCATCAAAACACTGATTTAATCAAAGGTTTGTTTCCCAGCCGTGATAATGCAGAGGAGAAATCCAGACGTAGTTATGATATCCGTCGCTCTCGCTACAGCGCCCGTTGTTTAAAATAATGATCTCTGCTGTTCTGTTATCTTGTTTGTCCTGACTGTTGATCAACCAGCATATCTTCAAGGATCACGAGCACAAAAACAGATGAAACACCGACCTCGTGTGGGAAAAATTGCAAACTGCAGCTAAAAAAAAGACTGGAATGGCCGGAGTTCAGTGCATTTTGGTGGTTAAAATTTAAGATGTATTTTTATTGCTGTTGGGAAAAGTAGGTGAAGGAGGAGCTAAGTTTCATCATAGAGTCATTATAGGTTGTGATGACTATAGGAAGGACTTTTGTTGTAGTCTTGTGATGAAAATGTTCTTTATTTTACAAAGCATTCTTCTTTCATCTCTACAAGTTCCAGAGCAGTCAGTCCCCATAACAGCCACCCTTCTTTATCGGCTTGTGTAAGCAACTGAATCTGGAGCTGCTATATCAACGGATGACAGCAGAAGGTTGCATCATCTGCAATAGTCTTTTAAAAGATCCGTGACACCTTACAACAGACATTTCAGACATTTCTGCTTTCTATAGATTTGTTTTCAAGGTTGGACGTTGGATTAAGCAGTGACGTCACACCCAAATACAGAAGAAGAGCAAATTCCAACTCAAAGTGAGAAAACCAAGGATAACAATGTATTCCCCTCAATTTAATCCAATCAGACCCGAGAAGGTACAGTTTCCCGATACTGTGTCCACCTTTTTTTGTAGCAATGCTTCAAAGAGATACTTCAAAGTACAAATAGGACACACACACACACACGCAAACACACACACACGCACACACGCGCACACACACACACACACACACACGCATACACACACACACACACACACACACACACACACACACACACACACACACACACACACACACACACTCGATTAGTCTCAGAAATCAACACTTGGATATGGAATTGATGTTACATCCAAGTAGCAAGTTGGATTTCCAAGTTGCAAGACACTGATTTGTTCACTGGTGTGGGTCTAACTACAGTACAATATGATACAATGTAGGACAATCCCAGCATGCTTCATGCTGCCAACACATTCTTTGGGTCTGCTCCAGATCTAAAACTTTGCCGGTTGAAAATCTGATTCCAGGGTGCGTTCTCGACATATTTCTGATTGGAAGCTCATGAAATTCGTCTTCTGAATACACCGCAGCTGGAAGTCTGCGGTGAACTAGCTGTCACAATCCAGTTTTGACTCATCTCTAATCCGTTTCACAAAACAGCTCAAGGCGGGATTAACGGGCCTTTTCTTTACAGTCTTTCTGCATTTTGTTTTGTGATTCACAAGCAGGGACAATCCAGCTTTGCCAGTTTTAACATTGCATGGTGATATTCCATTACTGTTGCAGTTTACTCAAATTAACTTGTAGTCAACACCCAGTGTGCATTAACGTATTATGTAATAAAGAAAATGAATCAAACAAAAAAAAAACATTTCTGTGCTTGTCTTCACTAACTAATTCTTTGCTTCAAGTTGCTTCTATGTAAAAAGAAAAAAAACTATTTCCTGATTATCCCCACACAAGGTCTCCTCCTTCCAAATCTCCATCAACAAGTCTCCCCAGATGACCCTTCATCACAACCAATCCATCCATCATTCTCTGTTCTTTAATAAAACATGAAATTCCAGATTTTTGCTTGTGAAAGTTCTATTGTAGTTACTTTTAATTGCAAAAGAAATGCAAACAGAATGATTCTCCAGTATTGAGCAGATAAGGGAAAATTGCATTTCAGAAAATATGAACATCACACTGATGACAAATCATATGACAGATATTTGGCCAAAGTTAATATGGTTCCATACATGTCATTTATTTGTAGTTTTAAAAGCCTTGGGGTGATGAATTCTAACAAAATGTATTGAAATGTTACCAAACTGTAGGAATGAGTGGAGTGATCAGTATGTTTTTCAGGGGTGGCCATGGCCCCTTGCTCCCACCTTTAGGAGCGCCACTGCATTCATGGTGCGTTTCTTGGTTAAATATAGTCAAATCCAACAAAATTTCTCCAGAAAATCTGTAGCAAAGTCTATGAAACATTACAAAGCCAATTAATGGAGAAGTAAGATGCATTTCTGATTTACGTTTACAGGAAAAATTGAGGTTGTTTCCGTTTACAACAGTATATTTGCTTTAATGCGCATTAATAATGACTTTTTATTACTCCTTGGGTTTAATTTATGTACTTCCTTTTACTTCTACCTTGCTTCTGGTGTGATATTTTATCCTATGAGGGAATATTTAAGCTTTGTCGGAACACTCTTTGTAAATCAAAGCCTTGATTAAAACGCCAGATGTTGTTATTCCTTATACAGCAAAACTGAAGAACTATCGCAGCAGCTATGAGCTCACAATGACCTCGCTGTCTGAACTTTATTATTTTTTCCATTTATCCGAGGTATGAACACTCGAAGAGGGGAAGTGACCTAAAACTGCTGCCCGGAGACGCTGTGTACACTTTACCAAATATGGCCACCGCGGGGCGTGTGATTCACACCGATACATTCACGGAAACTTCTGCCTCACGGCGACGACGATGAGCTGGAAGTCCTGAATCTAGTAGGTAAGATAAATCTCCCCTAAGGTCACGTGTTTGTTTCCCCTTTTTCTCCATTTTTAATGAACGCTTTTGTTATTCTCTTTTTGCTGCACCAGGGATGTTTACGGTAGAGATGGGCGCGGTGTGGTATGAACCTCTTATTGTTAAAAAAAAATCACAAACATATCTGTATACTACGGCATGTGGTCAGTCAGAAAGTATGTTCCGCTGTATATGTGCGCAAAACTGATCCTGTAAAGACAGTAAGTAGGGAGGTGTGGGGATTCAGGTATGCGGTTTAAATAAATAAACATCTCACTTGTCCATTCTTAGCGTCCAGCATGACAATATTTTTGACTCTTCACAATGTCGGTATAGTCAAAATGAAACTGTGTATAAACTATGTAACTCATCAAACCTAGAAATCGACCCCAAAGTTGGTTTCCTGTCAAGAGGCCACAATCCTCACCGCTGCTGAACCAACCCGAACCTCTCAGCTCTGGTGATGGTCTGTGGGTTGTAGTTTTCAGGAACCCCAAATACCCTGTGCTTGATAAAGAAACGAGGGCGAATAGTTTGGTTGCTCTGACGTCTCTAGAATAAATTAAATTTAGTATCGATTTGTTTTGTTCTGCTTCTTGAGGTAGTTTAGGCCCCAACACAGCAGCATCAGCTTCCTGTGTGTTACTGCTGCTACATGACGACAGGAAATGAGCTATAACGGTATCATATGGCTGATGAAGTTATTCATTAACAGGCAAAAGCAAGAGAAATTGTTGCCTGGCATCAAGGGGGCCACAGCTTCTTCCTGGAGAGAAACAACAAGCATGTTTAGCTAGACACGTTTAAAATAAACAAACAAATAAATAAATAAAAAATCTGGACATTTTGAAAAGAAGAACTTTGGTAAAACCATAAGCTGAAATTAAATCGGGGGGAAAATAAATACATTCCACTATTTCATTTGCAACAAATCACAGTAAAGTGGGACCTATTAAAATGTACACAATCAGATTTTTGGAATATTACAAATATGGATGAAAAGTAGATTTAACAAGTATAAATCTATTATGAGTGTTTTTCCAAGTTTGGAAAAAAAATGGCAATAAACTCCGTATGGAAAAATAGTTTGTACTTGCACACATGATTCCCTATTCCATTGCATTCCTTAAATTTAAAAAGAACCAATATTTAAGTTAGTAATATCTGCAAAAGTTTTGACTTTAAGCTGCATAGGAAGCCACTAATACATGCTTTTCCCCCTATGTTGTTTTAGTGGCACATAGTGTATTTCATGTGGGGTTTGCCAGGTCACAAATTAAGAGCTTTTCTATTGGATTCATTGATTAATATGCTTTTTGAGTTGCTCACAGGAAAATTAAAAATAGATCTGATCACATTGAAAATCACTGTAAAAACACAGGACCACTTTACTGCATTTATAGGTGTAAATGCAGATAAATAAAGCTACAACATCATTTATTGCAGGGGTCTCAAACTCCAGTCTTCAAGGGCTGCTGTCAAGCAGTTTTTAGATGTGTCACAGGTACAAAACACTGGAATGAAATGGCTTAATTACCTCCTCCTTGTGTAGATCAGTTCTCCAGAACCTTAATGACCTAATTATTCTATTCAGGTGTGGTGCAGCAGAGGCACATCTAAAAGTTGCAGGATGGCGCTCGAGGACTGGAGTTTGACACCTGTGATATATTGTTTTTTAATCTTTTTATATTGTTTTTCTGTGAAAGCTGGCCAGGATAATCCAGTTCAGGTTTTAATATGTCAAAAGTTACAAGTGACAAAATTCACTGATCCAAACTGGTCCAGATGACTTGACCCTTCCACCCCCAGACGTTTAGGTAATTTTTTGTTTTTATCTGAAATCTTCAGAATGTTTTAAAACATTTAAAAAGTCTGGGAGGAAATGGAAAATAATGAGCCAAACAAGAGATAATATGAGATACAATCCAAACATCGGATTTCTTCATTTGAACAGTAATGTGGGAAAGAATAATCACTGGCCATCTTCAATAATTAAATGCCAATTCAATAATTAAATGTAACAAACATTGACCATAAAAGACAAAAAAATGCTTCAGGTTCTGTGATCGAGATATTAGCTTGAATCAAAGGAAAAACGAACAGGTTAAAGGATTATCCATATATGTGTGTCATAGAACAAACCGTTTGTGGGGTTTGATTTGCCACTTACGGCGATGCTATTGAAGTTTAAGATGGAAATTTCAACCTGAATAAGTGACAATTTGATTTCAGGTATGGCTGCTTTCTATATCAAACACACTCAGGTCTGAAATGAGAAAGTAGAGTAAGTTTTTGAGCAATGTTGCTTCTTATTTGACAATTTATGTTTGCCTCTTTATCAAAAAGGACACAAGGGGGCAGTAGAGTCCTGGGTTTCAACCTCACTGGGTGTCAACCCAGGGTGTCAACCCAGTGAGGTTTATTTGTGCCATTAACTTCCAGGAGGCAGAGAAGAGGCGGGATGTGTCCAAGAGAAATAATTGGCCCACAGCACAGGTTCTGACTTTTAAATTACTCTCTCTCTCACTCAGCAGCAGCAGCAAACAGGAAGGTGAGAGTTTTAACACGGTGCGGCAGGAGAATCGTTCCCAAATCTGGATCAATTTAGAATTATATTAATATATTTTTGAAGACTTTTTTTTTTTTTTTTTTACATATCACCAGTTATAAAATGCATTAGTCTTACCCAGGGAATTTAAATCAAAAATAACTTCAACATGCCTCCGACGAGTATTACAGGATCTTATACGGAGTTCATCGTCCAGAGATGTTTTGGGAATCCTGTTTCGCTGGGTTTCAAACAGCTTTGAAGCATTTTTGGTTTAATCTCAGGGACTTTCCAACTCTTTGAAGCACTAGCAGCCAAACATCAGCTTCCTGCGTGAACGTGTTATATCATGAACAGGAAACCTTACTCATTGCTGTTCCTTCAACATGCCCAGGCTCAAACCCAAGTTGTGCAGTGAAGAAAGTAACAACTCATCAGTCAGTACATTTGAAGTGTGAATTCAGGTGGTCTTTTTTTTTTCTAATCAAATTTGACATCGTAGGGGTTTAGTTCAAATATCGCAACCCTTAAGAACTAAATATGCATCTTCAGTTACTTCACAATTTTTTTTCTATATTTAAAACAGTTGTCTCAAACTCAAGGCCTTAATGGTTGGTATCCTACAACTTCTAGTTGTCTCTCCCCTTCAGCACAAATGGCTCCAATATTAGCTGATTAGCAGAGCTCTGTAGAGCTCGACTGTGTGCTAGTGACGTAGTTGAGTTTAGCTATTTAATTCAACCTTGTTGGACAAAAGACACAATCAAACATTGCAGGACACTGGCCTTCAAGCACTCTAGTTTGAGACTAGTCTAACCGTGAGCTTTGACATATTTTCACTGAGTTTTATAAGAAAGACCAGCACAAAATTTCTGCCCAATATGAGAATCACTTTATGTGAAACATAATGCTAAGTTAGCGTTGAGGAGAAGAATCCGGGAGAATTCAGTAAAAGAAGCTTACAGGCTGGGAAAGACTTAAGACTGCTACAGAGGTTTGCCTTCCAATGGGAAAACAAACATACTCACAGCCAGAAAACCAGAGGAATGGTTTAAATCAAAGCTTACTCATATATTAGGATGACCAAGTCAAAGACCAAGTTTAAATCCAATTGATGTCATGTGGTACGACCCAATGAGGGCAAGTTGACATGTGGCGAGGAGGTCACCGTAGTTTAATCCAAAGCTTTCTGATTGCATGATTACTATTCATCCCACTGACCCAGACCTACCTCCTGGTGTTCTGTCACATATTATAGGTTCATGGTTGTGCTAAAAAAGTTCAAGCTACTGTACTCTGGACACTTGTTGAAAAGCATTAATACAATGATATTGGGTTTATTTTTAAAATTTAAGGAAACCATGCAACCAAAATTGCATCAGTCTGTTCTGATTTTCTTTTTTCTGTATGCAGATATTGACACATCCAAACAGAGGAAAAGTGCCCGACAGGAAGCCAACACAGGATCCAGTTGAAAGTCACATTGCGATCCTAGACTCACGTAGTCGATCCTGACTGACATCCCACCATGCCGGTGACCTGGTTCCCAATATCCCAGCTGCTATGGGTTCGCATTGCTGCGGTGCTGTTCACCTGCACCGCTTTCAGTGTGGTAGCAAATGGCGGCAATCTCCCCCACGGAGGTATGGCGGACTGGTGCATCTTCAGCTGGGCTTTCAGCTTCGCCTGTACCCTGCTGGTCCTGCTGGTGGAACAGTGCAGCCTCCAGCCCCGAATCCCTGTCTCCTGGTCCAACTTCCCCATCACAGTCGCCTGCTACGCCTCCCTCCTCTGCCTCTCGGCCTCTATCATTTTCCCTGTGTTTTTCCTCAAGGACCAGTATCTCTCCCAGGAGACGCGCGATCATCGCATAGCATCCACGGTCTTCTCCTGCCTGGCAATAGTTGCCTACATGGTGGAGGTGAGCCTGTCCAAGGCCAGGCCAGGAGAAGTGGCGGGTTACATGAAAACTGCTCCCGGTCTGATGAAGGTGTGCCAAACTTTTGTGGCCTGCATTATCTTCATCCTGGTCAGCGACCCCGTGTCCTATGACCACCACCCGGCGCTGAAGTGGTGCATGGCGGTGTACTGCATCTGCTTCATCCTCTCCATGGCCGTGGTGGTGCTGTGCGTGGGAGAGTGCACCGGCTGCCTCCCCGTTCCCTTCTCCAAGTTCCTGTCGGGCTATGGGCTCTTGGCAGTCATCATGTACCTGACGGCCACCATCCTCTGGCCAATTTTCCAATTCGAGAAGAAGTACAGCAGGGGGGGAGACCAGACAAAACTGATCACCGTGGCCGTCCTCACCGCTCTCAACTTCTTGCTGTACCTCGCCGATCTGGCCTACAGCGCCAGGCTGGTGTTTGTCAGCGCCTGAGCAGAGCGGAGACAAAGGACACATGGGGTGGTGAGGGGAGCTGATGGTGAATTCATGACAAAAGGCAAACAATCTTCCAAATGTTAGATTGTACTAAGAAAGTCCTAAATACATGTGTGTTTGTTTGCGTAATCACAATGCTGCCTTAAAGTATTTTCTGTTTTGATGTGAAGTGGCTTTTTTAAAGATTTATTTCTGTTGTCGGAAGCAAGTATTACACAAACGGGAAACATTTAGTGTAGGTTTTTGTTCCACTGTGTAACTAAAAGGAAAACAAAAAAGGGTCAACACACTGGAACACAAAGGAATACCAACAGCGTTTGGACACTTATAATAACCCAAAATGCAGTATTTGTCTGTCATATTTTTTACTGCCTTTTTATATTTAAATGTTTGTGATTTATGTTTGCTGATGAGAATAAAGTGTATAAAATCTTTAACTAGCCTTTTTTTCTGTGGTGGTGGAAAATGAAGCAGGGCTGCAGAAAAACTCAAGGTTCTGGTAGGTGAAGTGCTGTTTAATATTTCCGGTCTGAAAGAGAGAACAGGAAAACCTCTTACTGAAGAAACACTTTGTTTTTAATTTAGTGTTGTGCTTGAAAGATGCTGGCTTATTTTTTAAAAAACATTTTCAAGGTCCTTTTGCTGTAGTCATAAACAAGCAAGACATTTTAGGTCGAGAAGTAGATCGTTTATTGGATCAGATTTATGCACTGTCGAAGGACCAGAGACTGCCTTATGTGTGATGCAACAATTCAGGAAGTGAAACCTTTGCCACTTGTCAGAATACATGAAGCTAATTCAAACACCCTCTGCCTTGCCGGTCCTTCAGTCCTCAGCTTCTCTCAAAAAATGAATGGTAAGCTGCTATTTTCTGTAAAAATCTTTAGTGCTGTAATTGAATGGGCTTAAGTATCACATGTGTAAAAGGAAAAACAGAGTTTGAGTTTTTGTGACCAGTTGATTTACTTCATTCTCAATCAGTTTCTTGACTGTTTTATGATATTATTGTCTGACTCAGCAACCATGATAGTCATTGCTATTTTAAAGGAATTTCTTTCAATCAAGGAGGAACTGCTTGAGTGAAGTTGGGTAGTGATCAGCTGAAGGCTGTTTCTACTACAATGTGGAAAGACTCTTAAAAGGGATGGGCAATAGGCCCGATGTTTGTTTTCAGGGCTGTATTTTAGCTGAAAAAGAAGAAATATGATTCAGTTTCAGATTTTCTTTAGTTTGCAGATTTATGTTTATGAAAAGTTTCCTTAAGCTCCCATTACAGTAGTTTAATAACATTGGAATGGACATATGGTTTTATTTTTTATTGGTGGGTTGGGAATAACTTTCCCATTGATGACTCAGCCTGTGTTAAGCTTTATTTGTGGAGGAGATGAACTTTTACTCCACATTTCACACACATTTCACTCCTATTACATAAACTAGGTACAGTGTCAGTTTAGAAAAGATAATTTCTTCAAATTCACTTGGTGAGCATTACTAGCACACACCAACCAAAACTCTGTATCTCTGTATGCTTTAGATTAGTGGTTCTTAACCTGGGTTCGATTGAACCCTAGGGGTTCGATGAGTCAGTCTCAGGGGTTTTGTGGAGCCTCAGTCGTGGAGGTGCCTCTAGTCGCGTGGGGGTGGTAACACAATTAATATAATTACATTACTAAATCAGAATACTGCAAAGCCTTTATTATTATTTATTAATTTTTCATTCTCTTAAGAATGTAGAGCTAATTAAATAACCTAAACAAGACCTTAAAGTGGTTCCAATTTCTCTCGATGGCCAACCTGTTGAAACTGTGGAAAATTTTTAAATACCGTATTTTCCGCACTTTAAGGTGCACCGGATTATAAGGCGCACCTTCAATGAATGGCCTATTTTAAAACTTTTTTCATATATAAGGCGCACCGCATTATAAGGCGCATAGAA
>CAEGAF010055884.1:0-12212 GCA_903067075.1 Micropoecilia bifurca | reverse complement strand
GAATATTTTCCACTGGATTTGATTGATATTGACACTTTGTGGGTCAATTATTTACTTTTTAACACCACATTATGTTTTGTGATCAACACTACACTAGTGTTACTTTTAATATATTTTAACACCAGCACCATTGTAAATGTTAACGTGACTCTGTAGGGTTGAATTTAACACCAGCTGACTTGGACACATACAGACACTTTGGGGTGTTAATTCAACACTGGCATTTCACTGTGTAGCTGGAGACGGTGGTGTTATTAATTTAGTGCAGTTTGCCACAACAAATGGATGATTAACGTCGAAAAACATTGAATAATAACTCAAAATTACTCGTTTTCTACTTTGTTCCTGCTCTCTGTGTCTGCTACGCTACAAACAGATTCGTTTCCATAGCAACTGACTGTCAACGCCACAAATCTATCATGATTAACCACCAAAAAACACGTCAACATTTCTCACACGTAGAAGAGAATATTCAGCATGTTACAGTTTTACATGTTCAGGTTTGACGTTTATTTTTGCAATTATTAATGCAATTATTAGTCGCTGTGGTAGAATAGCTAATTTAATCTAATCTGATGATGTATCAGAGTTGCTTTGAGGGATGTCTTGTTTTTACCTGAACCAAAACACATAGAATTCAACACCACATCTAAATGTTAAGATTGTCAAAGTCAAGCTATCATAACTTACCAACTTTCCTCCCTCTCGCTATGTTTCTTTAAATTAAAACTTTTTTCTCAACCTTGTCTAATTCAGTGTTGATTACTAACAAAGCTCTGTGTCCCTTTTTCTTTTATATGTCACACATATTTTTAGATTTAGAGCGTTATGTTGACTACTTGACAGTTAAACCCAGCGTTAGTCAGCGTTGATTGATCTAGGTTAGATTTGATTTAAGTGTTTTGGATTCTGAACTAGAAATGATCAAAATCTTTCCAGATTTCCTCAGAAAACAGTAATATAGTGCTTCAATTTTTGCAATTAAATACATTTTTCACTGGGATGTCCTCATTTAACATTAACTGAGTATTCAGGCTGCCCTCTTGATTATGCCCTCCTGGGCAGTGTGCCAAGTGTCTGTACCCTCTGCTGTAGGAAAACCATAATTTTAGATTTGTTTTATGTTTTTTTTTTTATCTTTCTGTATTATCCCTATATACTCATAAATATGTGATTTTACTGGGCAGAAAATACGCATTTGATGTGTAAAGTGGACCATTATCTAGTTATAATGTAAAATACACACTACTGTGAAAATCAGCCAATTAAAACAGTTTTTGATGGTGCTTACAGTTGGGGTCAGAAGTTTGCATAGGCTCTCCACAGGCATGAATATCATTATTTTTAGTGGATTTAATGATTTATTTACGATGAGTGCACTGATTATACAACAAGCAACTTGAACCATATTTAAAAAAACAAAAATTGGGTGCATTAGTTTAGGCTTGCTGTTGATTTTCCCTCCTTCAAAAGAATCAACGTTTTCTGGAGATAGTTACTAGAACTACAGACCCCACTGGGGACAAGGTTGTACAGAAAATAGATGGAGAAGAATTAAATTATACATGCAAATCCCTCGCTAATGATGAGCTATTTTAGCTACATATAGTTAGCTTTATTTTAGCTAATACCTTAGCAAATTAAACAAAAAAAATTTTTGTGTAGCCATCAACAAGACTGATATGATGCTGGCTGGATATTATATATAGTTTTTTTTTTTTTTTTAAATCAAAAACCGGTTATTAATTGTTCAATTACTTGGAATTATAAAGCTGCGCGCTCAATGTTTCTGCTGATCAGTTCCCGTCATATGTGACGTAGTTGCCAAGAAGGCGTCGCGGCAGCAGCGCCCCAAAATACGTCTATATTTCAAAACAAAATAAAGATGATACTAAGGCCAGTTGCAATATGTTCAGAAATTTATTCACAATAAATGGAGAAAATACTTCCAACATCCTCAGTTGGCAAGACAGCCTGAAACCGATTTGTATGAATGTAAGGCTTTGATATGTTGCTTAGCAACGGCCGAAACTACAGCACAAGTCTCATAGTTGAAATAATAATAATAATAATAATAATAATAATAATAATAATAATAATAATAATAATAATAATAATAATAATAATAATAAATGATCAATAATCTCCATCTCACATTAACATTTACAGTCGTATTCAATAAATTAGAATATGCTGACAAAGCTCATTTATATTAAAGTACCTGCACAAACGCTGCTGAGGTGTAGAAATTAGAATTTCATATTAAAATGTTAATTTGACAAGAGGATTCCTTTTGCTTAAGCAAGTTTTAATTTTGTTTAAATTGAATACAACATGGTGCAAATCTTGAATTAGTTTATTTCCTAACTCTACATCATGCTTTCTTTTTTCATTTTACGAATTCTGAATTCTGACTTTTTTCCCCTCTAAATTAAGACTTTAATCTTCAAAAGTCAGATTTTATTTTTATTTTGGTCCTGTTTCTGTTTCTTTTGGTAACAGACAGAGAAAATATTATCCAACTGAGCAGTACAGTAGGACGCTGGTTCAGGTTCAGGCTCAGGTCAACAGTTCGGGCTTGAAAACTTATTCACAGCTTGATGAACCAAACCTGCATGGACTCAAGATGGGAGTCAACATTTCTTCACGCATGCAGTGAACCTCCTGCAGCTCCAGCTTGTTGACTGAAAGAGACACGGAGTCTGACACGCGACCCGTCTCTGTCGGTCTTGGCCAGTCAGCTGAATCTGGCTAATCAATGAGTGCAAATCTTTTCACATCTTTGGTAAGATGTTGGGTTCAAATCTGCGTGAAGGGGTGAGGTTTTCACACATCCAATAGATAATCTCATTTTGTCAATTTGCAGCAACAAAATGTAACAAAATCCAATAGATAATCACATTTTGTCACTTTGCAGCAACAAAATGTAAGGTGTTAATTAAAAATGTTTTTACATATTTCTGTAAACTCTCACTATGTTGTGAAAGTATAAAATGAGATGATCTGTTGAAATAAATCCTCCCTGTGGTAATAATGACATTTGCAAAAATGCACAACTCCCAATGAAAAACAACCAATCAGAGACAGGAAGAGGGTCTCTGCGCTGTCAATTATGCTTGTGTGCAGGCTGCTAAATGAGCTAATAGTGGAAAAACAGCTTACCATTCATCAGCTGTCACTAATGGCGTTGCTAACTAGCTGTAGCATTCATGACACGCTACGTCAGCAAGAAGAAGGGTGTGACCAGCGCGTACACAAGCATGATTCACAGGAAAGAAGAGCACAATGTGATATAAATGTCCTTAGCCTACATGCACACTATAACTTTTGGATACATAAAAATATAATATTGCATTTTTCTTACTTTCTGTGCCGGTTTATAACATAAACTCCAGATATTTTTTCCAGGAACTATATTTTGAATCTGCTGTTGTTTCACCAGCCTTTCTGACTGTAAAACTGCATCGCATGGTTGTTGTCAATATTTGTTTTATTGCATCATTTTCCATAAGATAACCTTAAACTTCACTCTTTTTCTTCTGTGAAAAATGGAAGAAAGAGTTTCTCAACAATCAACAAAATGGTTCAGATTAGTGAAGCCATTTCCATCATTTTGAATTAGCTCAGGGATTGAGGCTTTTCTTTTTAAAGGGGATTATTCCTCAAGCTATAGCACTGTAAAAAAAAACAAAAGAAAGAGGCTAAAACTGACCATCTGAATCAATATTTTCTGACATCTGTGTCCATCGAGTACTTCATGCTGCTGTGTATCTTAATGGAGTTTGTTTGCCTCACAGCACTTTTCATTTCCCAGCTGTGATTGTCTCATGCCGTCGTTGCCGTCAGCCTGCGATCTGCCGATAGGCCTGATTCGAGGCAGACATCTTCCAAAGCCCAATCCAGCACCACAGCGAGGAAGAGCTTCTTCACCCCCACAACATCATAAATGCTGGCTTTGCAGGGCCATCAGAGGTGGCGTAATCTCTGCAACTCAAAAAAAACATCTAAAAATGACCCAAATCTTCGCGGTCCAGCATTGTTGTGGAGGGAATGTTACGCTGTGGGGTGTGATTGCTTCCCCCCCTGTGGCCTGAAGCAGCGGCTATCTGCAGCCAGTGGCGAGAAAATAACAGATACTGCAAAAAAAAAACGTTGTCCAGGGAGATCCAGACGGCAGCTTACAGTGAATTAACTGGAAGTATGAACCGTGTAAGTGAGCTGTGTCTACTGTGTGTAAAACAGCTGGTATTACTGTGGTTTTGGTAATTAATCTTCTTGGAATGTTCTTGCCAGTTAATTTTAGGCCCCCAATTATTCCGACATCCCAAGGTCAGGCTAAAAAACCTGTAAGAGACTCACCACCGGGCCACTCCCTCCTCAACACTCGGCTTAAATTTCCTAATTATGTTTACTATTAGTATTCTACTGCCAGGCTTTAATCATTGCAGTGTGTTTATTGAGCATGCAGCCTGCTGTGGCCTTCAGTTCATGTTTTAAGAAGCACAGTCATTAAACGCAGCGACTAGAGGGGTAATACTAGGTGGACTGAAAAAACCTGTTGCTTCAGTAGATTTCAAATGAGTGCACTTATGTTAAAATACCATTTCTGTGTTCAAATCAAACATTTTCCACATTTAATCCTGTACAAGTCAACTGAAAAGCACACATCTGATAAAGGTGGCCTGTTTTGCCTTGTTGAACAGGTTAGTATAGGTTTATGGGTAATATAAATCATGTTAATCACATTTTATTGAACAAAAACATTCTTTGAAAATAAGATTTTAGTCTGGTCACTTCTACCTATGAGCCATTTTAGGTTCCCTTTAAATCCAAATAAGCTGCTGTTGGCCATGCAGACTCCAAATCAACGTTTACACTTCACGTAAAAATAGCGGTAAACAGATGCACAATTATACAACCATACATCTTTGAAAAGCAGAAGTAGTGCCTCCCGCACAACCAACCACAATGCACTACTTGGTTTTTGTTTTGTCAGTCAACATCAAAACACTTGTCTTTTCCAGCAGCCATTGTATGGTGCATGCGGTGGAAAAGCCAACAGACCAAACGAGCTGGAACTCAGCCTGGGTTGCTAGGTAACAGGCGGAACTCCACCGGGGTTGCTAGGTAACGGTCAATGCCTGCTGACTTGTGACGTTACATTAGGCAAGTTTTTGAAACTGCTTATTTTCCGGACACCAGAAAATATGAATTTATTACCAAAAAAATGTTTTTAAGTAATCTGACTGTTTTTTTATAAGCTTTCACAACCCAAACGGAAGTACGAAAATATGTATAAAATAAATTTTCCATAAATAGGTTCCATTTAAGTTAATACTAACTTAGATCATGCAGACACACTGATTCAATCAGACTCTAAAAGGCTGAAACAAACAGGGGAGAAAGGCTTTGGAGAGGCCTAGTCAAAGTCTGGACATCAGCCAGGTAAAAATATTGTGAAATCACCTAAAATGGGACATTCACGATGTATCCTCCAAAGTGGCTGGTTTAATTCTGCGGAGAATTGGCAATGAGGCGATTCTTCAGTAGCTATGTTTCCATTACAAATATGTACAAATCTTTCAATATATAATGCTATAAAAATAAAATTTTGCAATTGCAACGTTCCCAAATACAATAAAATCACAGAAATAAGGTTGTTATGAGTCGTTATGAGTCATTGCACTCATTGCATGCCGCACCATCAGTTTTCTACCTATTTGTGTCGTCTTCTTTGTGGTTTCCACCAGTAGTAACATCTGGTTGTTGATCACATGCAAAATAAAAACAGTTTCCATTGCAGTTTTGTGAAATACACTAGGTAACTTCAAAGGGAATCAACGATTGGGAGTTGGTTGAAACATTTTGACACCAAAAAACTGTAACGTATCACCGAAAACCATTTTGCTGGGGTTTTTAAGCGACTGGGCTGCTTTTAGAAGCAGTTGAGACCCAAATGGAAGTACAAAAACCTCCAAAATATTTATTTTGGATAATAAATCCCCTCTAAAGATGTTCGGACACCTTGGAAAATGTCCAGCCAAATCTTTCCCGTTCGGAGTCACGAGAGACCGATTTTCTAATAATGTATTTTGCATCCTGGACCAAGGTTCCTTCTGAAGAAGCATTGCTTTATCAACCAACGCAATAACCTCAGTTTGCTGTCACACACAGATGAGGGGTGATTGTTCTGAGGATGAAGGTTTTCCTGTTTGCTCTGATGGCGCCGGTTTCAAACGCAGGCGGCCAGGCAGCTGGAGGAACAGCAGGTCTTCATATGAGGAGAAAGTAGATGCTCGTTGGTTGGCTGACCCTGAAGTTTGAGCCAAATTATTTACAATAAAAGCTCCACATCAAACCTGTTTAACATTCAGGATGGGATGTATATGCAGCAGTCATGCTGAATGCCAAATGGTTCAGCGGGTAAAGACTGTAATGCGAGTTGTGACATATATGAAGCGTAATAGAAGGGAGCAGATGTAGAGCTTTCATTGGCCGTTAAAACGCCACAATGAAACATCTTGACTTTTGTTGTCAACATAGACCAAATGGTGTTTTTATCAGATCATCTGGTAACTTCTTTTCTCTCTCAACCTTCAAAATGTTTCCTTATCGGCCAGACGTCTCAGCACACAATTATGCACATAAGTTAAACATGTCAAAGTAAAAACCACATAAAAATCACGTGGCTTTATTCACTTCAATGATTTATTCACGTTCATATCTTGCTGATGCACAGCAGACAGGAAAGTAGCCACATAAGGAAAGGGACAGGAAAAAGGAGATTGATTATGTTCTTGTGAGCTGAAAGAGGCAGGCGGCCCAGAGGAGAGTCTCCTGATAACACAGTGACATATTTAGGATTTAAGCTGGTGGTCTGGGCTTCTGAGGCTCGTATCAGATGGAAAGAGTTACGATCCAACAATGTTTTATGAGGAAAACCATAAAATTTTGTTGTCTGAATACAAGTAATTTCTTGGCTTATATTGTTTATTCATGAATCAGGAAATAAAGTGCCACCGAGATGCTTGCTGTTCATATCTTGATGTTCAATAAACGTTTCTGTATTGAGATTTTGTCTGTTTTTTGCAGTTTTATCGTACGTAAATGTTTCGGATCGTAAAACACATTTAAATACCAGACCAAAATAACCTGAGTAAAATGCAACATTGAATCTTTCACATCACTGTGGAGAAATCTTGGCCCAATCTTGATTTGCAAAAATGTCGTTCCACAGTATCTAAGTTTGATTTTTCAACCCGGTATGTTAGTTTTGTTGTTTTGAAACCAGTCCTAGGTAGACATGACCCCCTTCTGTATTGTCAAGCTCACTCCAGGCAGCTAATGTATGGACTAAAGAGCTAAACAGGCCTTGATATGCAAAATTCACATTTTGCATATATTTGTTCTCCCATTTGGGTCTCAGCTGCTTCTACAAAAACACTTATGTACTTAAAAAAAACATCCAGATATTGTTTGGAAATTAATGTTTTTTGGTGTCTGGAAAATGATTAGTTTCAAAATCCTCCCAATTGTTGAGTCAAAATCTATGGGCACTGTGCCGTTACCTAGCAACACCAGCCAAGCGCAGCCCGTTACCTAGCAACCCAAGCTGAGTTCCAGCACGTTTGGTCAGCTGGTTTAATGAGACGTACAGCAGCTGACAAGTGTTTTGTTGTTAACTTACCGTCCAGAAACCACTTGATGCATTCTAGTTGGTTGTGCAGGAGGCTCCACTCCTGCTTTTCAAAGATGTAGTTTAATGCAGTCATTTCCATGTTCTTTCCTTAGAATTACCAAAAATGGCTTAAACTGACGTGTTAATTTTGTTTCGTTCTTTTTATAGTGATTTTCTTTCTATATTTTCTTCTGCATAATCTCTGAGATATATAATAAAACAAATACAAATATAATACATGACAATCCTTCCTGAACACATCTACTCAGATTTTTAAAAGGAGTATTTGAAAATCCCGGAATGGTTTAATAACATTTAATGTTCAGTTTTCACAGTGATTTTTCTGTGCACGTGGAGGATTTGTTGTGATCTGCCCTGAAGTACAGACCCTAACACCTACACACTCGCTGAGGTGTTAGTGGCTCTATAATTGTCTTCATACATCAGGCCAGATCAAGGTCATAGTTCAGAATGAAGCAAAACAGTATAGAAAATCTTTTTTTAATTGCAACTTAAAGATTAAAATGTAATGCAACAAAAAAGTATACTTTCTTGTTTTTCTTCTTTCTAGCTCAGAATTAATCATATCCGCCCACATTGTTTGCTGTTATAATTTCCTTCTGTTACTGCAGTTTGTCATTTAAAACATCTTCATTCTGTCTATATCAAAGATATAGTCATTCTTTCACTTCAGCAAATGCCATTCTGCAAGCTTTTACCTTCCACACCATCATTATAATCGTAGTCATAACCATCTCCGATTAATTTTCAGGTTCTTGATCACAACTGCAGTGTAATGCAGGGTGCTGATAAGGAGGTTACGCTGCATTGGCTGAGCTTTATGATGTAACAGAAGATGTATGAAACTGCGTGTTCACGCCGAAGGATTCGATTCACTTATTCTTCCAATATCAATGGCTTCACCTCCAACAATTGGGAAATGGGATTAACGACGACATTGTTGCTTCAGGTGATTTGTGTTGAAGACAGAATGGCAGCCAATGCCAAACCAAATGAAAGAATTTGTAAAAGGAAAAAAAAATCTTCTTCAAAGACACGAATATGAGGTCAAATAAGATTAGATGGATTTTAGTTTTCTCAGAGTTTTCTGTATGTACTGCAAAAACTTTAGGGAAATTTTCCTGTATGCAATTTTTCTATTAGTAGCAGGTTGATTGTAGCTGGTCTGAAACAATCTCACTCTCAGGAGTTGGGAGTTGGAAATGCAAATATTGAAAGCATTGATCAAAAGCAGTTTTTCAGTTGTGTATGTTATTCATTTGCAATGTGGAAACTTGGAGGGATGGATCTAGTCTTTGCTCAGACTGTCAGCGGTTTGAAACTGGTGTCCAATGTTTGTGCTACTACCATTTTAAAGATATTCAGTGTTTCCAGAGGTCAGCAAAGGTCAAGCACTCAGTTCACATTTACAAAATCAAGGAAATTTAATGTCATACAACTGTGCTACAAATATTATAGCAGATATGATTTTGTTGCAGGAATAAGCTAATTTCTGATGACCTCTGGTCTAGAGCAGTTGAATGACACCATACTTTGTTTGATTTTGCAAATGTGAACTGGCTGGTTGACCTTTGATGACCTCTGGAAACATTTATTAACATTAATTAATATGTTCAAAGTGATAGCAGCACAAATTGTTGTTGCACAAACCAGCAAAACATGGTACAAACGGTTTATGTTAATCATAGCAGGACTCACTTTGTGCAGTCAGGACAGTTACAGTAGAACGTTTGGTTCGTTCCCATATTGTTGTGAAAGTCTCCAATAACAGAACAAAGTTGTTACATTGGTTTATTTTCTCAAAAAGTCACAGTCAGGTCTAAAATGTTGAAACTATGGCGACAAAGTTGGCATATTTGGCGACATTTCCTAGACCAGACCACATCCCTGTTTAACTCACAGACATTATATATGTTGCCGCCATATTGGATTGGTCTCTCCTCACTCTTGCATAAGACCCAAACACATACCAAGCAACTGTGTCCACATTTTGTGCAGCCTATGGTTGCAATAACTGGTGCAGTATTGAAAGTAAATTGTAAGCTGTGGTTGTTCGGCAGTCAGCAAAATGTTAACGTTTTGCTAATGTTTGTTTTTCTTCGATCTTAAAGGTTTCTCAGTAACATAGATCAAAAGAGACAATGGGAAGTTGTAACAAGAAGGAGTGATTTTGTTCCCTGAGTTGTCTCTATGGCTAACATTTCCAGGCCTGAGGACTTTGACAGGATGGGTTAGATTGTCAGGTTTAGAGATGGTGTGACCCCATCTGTCTTCAACTTCCCATCTCGTCTCAAAGAGTAGGTGTGTTTTTTTTTCTTTTTTGCTGCTTCACCCTCATCCTTTGACCAGAGCTACTCTCTGCTTCAACTTAAAACAATGGTGGGCTGATGATGTCCTCAGAGGAAACAATGACAGGTGGCCAAAGCAGAAATTATAGTTGTTGGGATCTGTGTGAGAGTAAAATATATTCAAATGAACAATCAAAGTTGTTTCTTTATAAAAGTAGAAAGTTTATTCATTTATAAATATGTCATCCCATGTGTTTGTCTTTCTTAAGGAGCATAAAACAAAGTATTTCAGCATGAAAGCTTGTATTTTTAATGTGTGACAGTCTCTTGAATTATAACTACATCTCTGCTGTTTGTAATAAACAAAACAATGTGAAAATTGGATAAATAATTTGGGAGGTTATGGTTACTTTAGTTGGGAAACAGCTTTCTCAGTTCAACTGAGGCGAGAGGGATTATTTCAAGATGGCTATCGTGCTAATACATCGGTTTCAATAGACAGCGCATGTCTTCTAGATGTTTATGTGTTTATGCTTGTAATTTATTGCCAAAAATTGTTTTTTTTGGTGTCTGGTAAAGGAGCTGTTTCAAAAAAAACTCCCATAATGTAACATCACTAATCAACAGGGTTGATTTGTGCAAAGCCCACACTTCTAACTAGCAACCCAAGAGGAGCGGCAGCACATTTGGTTGGCTGATTTTACCACTGTACAATGGCTGCTGGAAAAAACAAGTGTTTTGTTGATGACTTACCATCCTGAAAGTTGCTGCATATTCTTGTTGGTTGTGCAGGAGGCTCCACTGTTGCTTTTTCAAATATGTATGGTTGTATAATTGCATATCTATATGCAGTCATTGTCACATACAAGTTGGGGGGCAGGAACAGCAGCAAGTTATTTGGATTTAAAGTGACAGCAGGCCTTGAAAGAAGAACTAGAAATAGACAAAACTCAGCAGACTGAAATCTCACTGAAAGGAATTTTTGCAAAAAATAAAAATAATGAACCTTGAACAGATCTGTCCTAGTCTGCTCAAAGAAGCATAGTGTGTCACTTTTAAAGTCATTACCACTTCCTCAACCTGCAAAACAACCAAACAGTTCAGTTGTTTTCCACATTTTAATAGTGCAACAGCTTACATAAATACAGTCACTTCATCCTGAGGTCTTTTTGGATCTATTGTATCCAGTTCCCGAGTCTTTCATCGGAAATATAAATAATTGCTGCTTTGTAGAAGTTACAGCTGGATCAATAGTCTCTGGTTGCTGCAGTGGGAGGCCGGTTATGGATTCATACATTAGCCTAAGCAAAATTTTGCCATTAGCATTTACCACAAGTCATTCTGTGGAACATATGAAAGGGTCTGTTACACTTCATTAACATAAAATGGCCTCTCATCGCGCATCAATCCGCAGCCATTAACTCCACTCCCCACAGTCCGAGCTCTCACAGCAAAGGTGACCAACGGTTTGGACAAACACACCAGCTGAGCCGCTGTGGCAGATGGTGCAGAGGACCAGTGTTGTATAAAGAACTGAAAGCTCATAGTCAAGTAAAGGTTTAGGTTCCTCTCCAAAATATGACTTTGGTAAAAGTCCAAGTCACTGACTGAAATGTTACTTGAGTTAAAGTCTGAAAGTATCTGAATTTTCTTGTACTTAAGTATGGAAATTACTGTAAAAATGGATGAACTCAAGTAATGTAATGAAAAGTAAAAGTAAAAAGTAAAACAAGGCAAATGCAGCTTGAATGACATTTTTTATATTTTGGTAAACTTGTCAAATACAGTTAAAGTAATAAACACAACCAAGTGCAGGCAAAATTAAATCTGCTAATAGATAAACCTGCAGGCGTCATTTGGTTAAGAAAATTAGGTGCTTTACCTACAAGGTTAATAACTTAACCTGCTTTACAACTGAACCAGCTTCTGACATGAACCACATATAGGTATGTGGTTCATGTTGTATGGGGCTCCATTAGTGTCCGACTTTGTTAAGTTCGGAAATATATTGAAGTAGAATTGAAAGTTATCAAAAATGTTCATACTCCAGGAAAGTATGAAGTACTGCAAAATATACTTAAGTAAATGTCACGATGTGGTGTGGTGGTGGTGAGGAGAGACGCAGAGACCCAGGTATGATGAAAAAAGATGATTTAATGAACGCTCAACAGTCCAAAAGACAGGCAGCACGGCAGAGCGGAAAAACAGAGGCTCAGCACCGGTAG
>CAEGAF010055880.1:0-27560 GCA_903067075.1 Micropoecilia bifurca | reverse complement strand
GTGTGTGTGTGTGTGTATATATTACATTCTTAATCTTTTTTCAAGGGATGATCTTTATAATTGAACTTGAGACACATATACTGTTCTGGGCCAAATTGACCTGCTGATTAAAATCAAGACAAATGAGTCATGCAAAGAGTATTTATGTTTTCCCCCACTTCTGCTGAGTGTCCACTCATTGTGGGTGGAGTTTGCTCACAGGAACAGAAAAGGTTCCTGTCAAAGTTGCATGAACAACTCAGTTTCAGTGAAGTAAAAGAATATTGAGAAAGTGTGTTTATGTGTGTGCACATGTGCATGTATGTGTATGGTGTGGTGTGTGTGTGTGGAGGGTGAAATATGTCTCATAGTTACAAGGAAACAAATTGAATTGGACATTTCTTTACCCTTTTTGACTGAAGGTTCAAATTGACCCAAACATTATCTGTCTAATATGTAGACGCAGGGAGTTTTCAAATGTGTAAAATGAACCAATTTCAATTTACATGTAGAGTGTACCTAATAAGACAAATAGAAAAAGTTTCATGCAGAAAAAATACTTGCAACTATTTTGGTGCTCATTTATAATGGAAACCAGCTACTGGAGGACTGAGGTGCCGTATCAACTGATAAATAACTGTGTAGACATGCTGCCCTTATTGCTGTAGTACTTCTGACGGTCTTTGGTGGAAGGCTGATGATGTTCGAAGACATTATTTTGAAAGTGACATCTTGATGTGAATGGTGGAGCAGGAACAGTGTTTACATTTTCTAAAGTTTCATGTTCAGAATATTTTGTTGTTGTTATGTATATCTTAGAATCTCATGAATGCTGTCCTATTATCTATGTATGATTTTCATGCGTTTGTTGTGTGAGATCACTGCAAAGAGGCAACATTTTTATGTTGTATGTCTCAGTTTTGTCCTGCAATGGGACTGAACTTCTGAATCCTTTGCTTCTCTGCATAATGAAAATTATCTTTTTAAAAGAAATGTAGTTTTTTCTATTCAAAGCACAACACATAAAGCGCAATAATGATCCCGAAGTAGCTGCCAACTGATTTATTGATGAGTTCACTAGTAAGGAGTAAAATTCTGCACAGAGGAGTAAACTGATGTCGTTGGATTAAACTGAGCTCAATTTAATAGTTTCAGTTTGATTTGAATGAGTGATTCTATAAATGCTAAACTGAACATTGTAGGGAATACAGGAATCTCTCTCTCTCTCTTTCTCTCTGTCTCTCTCTCTCTCTCTTTCTTTGCTTCCTTCTCTCAAGGTGCCATTAAAGAAATCCCCAATTACTCCTAATAATGATGTAATCAACCACGGCTGACGTGCCAGCAAGCTTTAATTAAGTTATTAATTAGCTGAATAATGGCTGTTTTATTCACTGGGACATAAGCCACGGTCTCCCATGGCAGGAAAATGTATGTGTGAGTGTGTATAGGTGAGGTACGACAGAACAGGGTGTGTGTGAACAAGACTCAAAGACCGAGTGCAAGGCAGACCTAAAGAATGGTGTGAGGACGATAATGGCTGAAATATAAACAGCATGCATGTTATAATGGGTGTAATTGTGTTCTCATAGTGTCACAAACAGAAGTCGTCTAACATATTCCATGTTTTTTTTTTCTTTTTTCCTGGCTGAAATTGGAGCGCAGTAACCCGGTGCTTGGCCTGCTCCTCCCGCTGCTCCAGGCCACATTAACCTCCTCACATGTTCAGCTCAGTTCAGGCTTTAGAGAGCAGGCTGACAAAGAGACATCCACGCAATACATAATTACCTGAATATGAATAATATGAACTGACCTCTGTGACTCCAAAGGTGTACCACAGGTTGATCCAATTAACTTTAAACTAAGGGCCTCAATTTATCTGCAAATGGCTGTGCATCTCCGGGGGAGCTGATAATGTCAAGCTTCTCCTTCACAAAATGACTCTTTATTCATTTTTTTTTGCCGTGGCGAACCCTCGTTAAGTTGCTTTCTGCTCCAGCTAACCCGAGCTAAATTATACCAATTACAATTTTCCGTTACATGCATTCTACAGGAGTTTATTCAGGCCATTTCTCCTTCTTTTATTACCATTTGTTTTGTTATTGGAATGCACATATATGACAGATATGGCCTTTCAGAAAGTCAACATTCCTTTGGTGTTTTTTTGGTTCCTGAGTTACTGTATGGCTCATAAAATATGTACGATGCTCACGAGATACTCTATGCCTCCATTTTTGCTTTATTTTGGGGGGAGACTAATGACACTAAATGTGTGTGATATGCTGCATATTTTATTGATTGAAAGAGAAGGGTTATATTTATAACACATAAACTCCAATTCTTTTCATTTCTGAGCTTCCAAACCTGAAACGTTGAGCTGAAATTTTTGTCTTTTAATTCCAATAATCTGTAAATATATAATATTTAATGGCTTTTGTGGCATTAGATCAGATTTCACATTTATACATATAGTTGAAACCAGAAGTTTACATACACAAACTTCTCTTGTTTTAGGTCTGTTAGAATTATTAAAATTATTTCTATTTACAAGTGAAACCAGTGAGAGATTTACTTATTGATGTCTTCAAAACCAGAAGTTAAATACACAGTGATTAGTGCTTTTTAAAACAAAGAGGAAAGTTAATTGAAGACTCAGCTGACGATGGATTTGAAGGCCTCACCTGGAACTCACTGCTTTCTGATGGGAGAGTCAGCAGAAATCAGGAAGAGAATCATGGAGCTGCTGCGGTTTGGTTCATCCTGGGAACAATTCATGGATGCCTGAAGGCGATGCATTCATCTGCTCAATTACATGCAAATACAGACCTGATGGGAATGTCCACTGCTCAGGAGTTGCTCCCAGAGATGAAGGTATTTTGGTCCAGGCTTTCCTTTGGAGTTCTGGTCAGTTCTCATTCACCAATCAGAACTTTTCTGTTCTGTGAAAATATGTTTTCATTGTGTTTTGATATCATTAATGAAAAAGTCAGACAATTTTACATATAAAAACCTTTTCGACTCAAGCTGAAGTTCCATGCAGCAGTTGCACTTTATTCCCCTTTAATGCTTTTCACACAGTTGATGACATGTGAAACTCCTGCATTTATATGAGACGTGTTCATGATGGGTCCTAAAGGCTGCAGCAGAGCTATTAGACCATGTGGGCTTTCTCAAAGCTAATATGAAGGCATGGGGAACAGCTTTAATAGAGATCTGGAGATTCTTGTGTCTCTTTTTATCAGCTGTGTGTTTGACCTTGGCGATGTACAGCCTCAGTGCTGCAGTGACCCAAAACTCTAGTTAGGCGATTGTGCATTCAGTGAGCCGCCTTTGCCTGTTTGTTTTTAATAACGCCGGGGCATAAATGGAGGAAAACTAGTGTGAAAGCTCCTCTCATCAGCTCTCTCCTCATCCAGCCCTCTTTGTCTTTGTCATATTCCCTCCTTCCCCCCCTGATCTTTTGTCCTCTCTCACTTCGCCCTCGCATACATTGTCTCAGCTATCAGCCGGTCCAGCAGCGGCTCCTATTCTTCAATAAGTGGAGGTGATCCTGGCCCCGAGAGACCGTGGAAGCCCAGTGAATACAGAAAGGCCTTTTATCTCTTCCTCTCTATATTTTATTCGGTCTCACTTGTGTTTCCATTCCTTCACTGCCCCTTTTTATCTCTCCACCACCCTCTCACGCGCTTTGTTTCTATCTCAGGAGATTGCTCTAAAAGCCAGGTGCATGCAGAGCACTGCGCCGCTCCGGCTGTAGCCGAGCAAGCTAACAGAATTATCAACTTGGCTGCAGACTTGGTTGCCAGCTTGACTCACCTTCAACCCGCTCTGCACACTGTCCAGCGTCTGTCCGCCAGCACTACGCTGGCCTTGGCTGCGGAGCAAAAGGGATGCTGGATAAAGAGAGAAGATGGAGTTTAAGTCTTTAATATTTACTCATTCTGTAGAAAACACTTCAAGTTGACAAGAAGAAGAAAATAGGCTAACTTTATTAGGAAAATATTAGAAATGTGTTAATAAAATGTAAAGGAAAAAAAATTAAGAAAACCCAAACTGACTTTGCTTTCTTGTTTAATGATATCATTTTATACCACAGGAGTTCCATTAAAGGAAAACAAACAAACAAACAAATAACACCACAGCTTCCCAAAAATCACAGAAACAAAAATGTAATATATTCTGATAACAATATGATTATTCATAGATTTGTGTATCTCTAAAGCCTGTCCTGCACAGGGAAAAGCCTGGACAGGTTGTCAGTTCAAAACCCGAATCTCATTTCTGCCAGGCTCATGGTCCAGCTGAGCATTTCTCTGGACAGACGAAGTAAAGATGGCCGAGAGGCGGAGTCCACCCTGTTCAGGTCTACAGTCCATCACAGCGAAACACACAAACACACAGGACAACAAAACACACACACCCACACACACACACACACACGCACACACACGCATACACGCACAGTAGTTCAGAGCAATGAGGCTTGAGGAGGGAAGCCAGAAGACACAGATGCACAGGAAAAAGAAAGTCCATGCAGAAAGCCCTAAGGCAGAAACTTTGCCTCAGGACTAAATAAGTGCACCCCCATGATAAACTGAGCAACTCCTCTGAGAAGCCAATAAATGTTAAGCTGTAGAAAGTTATTTGCACATGAATATATCAGCTTGCCCACATATGGCATGTAGACATTCTGACAGTCCAGGAAATATCTCCATAAAAAATGATTTTCTTTGAAAATCATTTTTAAAACTACCTCTCAAATTTTTGCTTAGACACATCAGCATTATAATCAATATCAATATGTCTATTCATCCATGTCATCCACACAGACCTTCACCTCGTCTCTCCATTAGTTGCTGAACGGTCAAACATGGCTCTCGCCTTCAAACACCCTCCCACATATTTCCCATGTTCACTGCCGCTGCTGCTGCTGCTGTACCTTGACAGGCAGGCAGATATTAATCTGTTTATATTACTCAGCCTAATTATCTGTCAGCTATTGATTTAGGCTGCCAGCATCATCAGTAGGTTTAAGTCTTAAACCAGCCTCATTACCCAAGCTCCCATCGGTTCTAATTGCCAGGACAGGAGTTTGTGTACTTCTGCACAGTGCTGCGTTCTACAGAGAGGCTATGGAACAAATAAGACTACGGAGATGCATTGAGTGGTTTGTGCCATGACGGATACTTTTGATATCATATTTATTTTGTATTTCATTTGTCTGTGCAATAAAAACAGTGTTATCTTTTGTCCAATTAAAGTTGTTTTTTCTTGGCACAGCAATTCCCCGAGGACTGGATTATGTTGCACAATTACACCATTATTTAAGTAAATCTCATTTTCTTGTTTGCAGGAAATGAGGCTTTATGAAGCTGACCTATTAAAAACTTTAATGCAATTGGTGTTTTTGTCCCCTGGCCGTTGCCATCACATTTCAAACAAAAAATGAACCAAATATATATATGAGCTTTTATTATAAGACTTTTATCTTCATCTCATCTCTATTTTTGCTTCATACTTGTCCATCCATCCATTTTCTTGCACCCTTGTCCCGGTTGGGGGTTGCTGGTGCCTATCTCCAGCTGGCGTTCCAGGCGGTGGGTGGGGTTTGCCCTGGACAGGTCGCCAGTCTGTTGCAGGGCAACACAGAGACACACAGGACAAACAACCATGCACACTCACACCTAGGGGCAATTTAGACAGACCAATCAACTTTACAGTCATGTTTTTGGGCTGTGGGAGGAAACTGGAGAACCTGGAGAAAACCCACGCATGCACAGGGAGAACATGCAAGCTCCATGCAGAGGGGCCGGGGCTGGGAATTGAACCCAGAACCTTCTTGTTGCAAGGCAACAGCTCTACCAACTGCACCTCTGTGCAGCCCGCTTCATACTTGTGATAGTTAGAAAAGTTAATCAGGTTACATTAAGTTCCTTATTTTACTCTTTTTTTGTTACATTTTTTAAAATAATCTGAAAAAAAAATCCTCTATAAATTAATACACACATTAATACACACATTTCAAACTTTTAAATCAAACTGTGGAGTAATTTCTCTTTTAAAGTCCAGCCGCCTTTCCTTTTCCACCCTATAGATGGCGCAGCTTTCCACTGTGCAAACTGCTGCCTCTGACTGGTCTACTGGGTCTGCCTCACTGTGCCATTGACAATAGATTATAGTCTGAGCTGCTAGTGTTTGTGTGGATATTTGCCTGTGTGTGTGTGATTGGATGTGAATGGGGAAACACTGATCCGCCAGACTCTTGATAGTTTGTTCTGTTGTGCTTTGGTTGGGTTCCACTCACCATCGTCCCCATGCCGCAGGGCAACGGCTGTTGTTGTGTCGCCCAGAGGGTGTTTGTGTTTGTGGAGTGTGTGTGGCTGGGCAAGGTTCAGACGTGATCCACTGGCCTGCTGGCTTGCTGTTTTGTCCCAAATGAGCCACTGGGAGTTGAATATTAGAGCTGAACATTGTTCTTTTTAGCAGCTAGCTGTTCTTCTTTCCCCCTTCAGTAAATCACATAACATACACTAAAATGCTTAGACTATATTCACACTGATAAACGTAAAGCTAAATAATAAAGCACAAATTAGAGCAAAACGTTTACAAGAGCCTGGTTCGTGCTTTGATGAAACCACTTCTGATCTCACCACTGCATAAGGAAGGTTTCAGGTTTCTTTTGTTTGTTTAGTTTTGTTTTTCAGAAAAAACTAATTCCTTTACGACTAGCTTGAGCTGTCTTAGCTTGTCCAAAACATTCTCAGAAGAAAAAGAAAAACACATCGGAAATACAGTATTTCCAATGAAAAATGTTTCAGTTAACAGAAACTCACCGGGTTCATTCCTTTTCTGGTGATAAGTTCAAATGAGGAAAAAATTAATTGGCATGGAGAATGTTCATCAGTCAGGAGCCAGGTTTGAATATCTTAAAATTGCAACAATCAGGAATGTTGCTGTGATTGTTAAGTAATGCAAAATCACCGTAATGTGTTTGCAGAGTAAAGTCAAAAATGAATGGAGAGGCACTGAGGAACACCAGGAGCTGAAGTCCGTCTCCTTCAGGATCATGTCACTGATTTAGACAATAACAGTTAGATTCAGTCTCAGATACAGAAATCACATGATCGAATGAAAATGTTACTGAAGGTATGTAAGAGAAATATAAATGATAAATATGGCAAATATAAATTCTGTGGTTTTCTCCTTCAGTTTATTTAGATTAGACAACACAAGACTGTACATAGAAACGGTCAAAATGTTTTGTTCAGGGTCATCACAATTTGTTTGTTGCAGACCAGTTCTTATAAGCTATATGATCCTTCTCATCAAAGGATTCAGATAATTAAATTTAAAGATTTAATTATCTGTAAATTTAAAGGTAATTTAATTCAGCCTAAGCAGTTACCAACCAATTAAATCCCATCAAATCTGAATTTGTCTAATTCATTTACTCTAATTTATTATGATAGTATTTTAAAAATGCAAATAAGTTTTAAATAGGAAGGCCAACAGGCAAAGCAGTGGTGTAGTGTGCATGCGCTGCTGCTTTAAGATGAATCCATACTGGGACACAGCCGAATTAATGATTTAATTACCAATTATTCAGCATGTCGTCATGTTAGGAAAACCTTGGTAATGAGCCATTCTTTAGATCCAGGTGTGTTGGAGCTGGGATGCATCTAAAAGCTGCAGGATGGTAATATAATAAAACAATGGTAGCTTCTCAAACTCCTTCCATAGACCGAAATAGTGCCTCATTTTTAATGAGTGAAACAGGTTTGTATTTTGTTTGTTGCCACTGTAAAACCAGCCCACACATATGCGTTCACTTGGCATTCACACTATGCATTCAAACCCTGTCAGAGTTCACTTTACCCAGACCTGAGACCTAGATATGCAAATTTTGGGGTTTCCTGTCATTTTGAATGGGTAACTATTTTTTGCATAATTGATGTATTTTCCCTCTTGGTCATTGGAGAACAACCAGAAACTTTGATCTTTGTCTTTTTAGTTCAAAACAGAGAGGAAAGAAAGCTTTATGTTGTCTTCTTCTTGGGCAGAAAAAAAGACTTTGGCTGGAACAATATTACAAAGGACACTGATGAGGGCAAGAATATAGGAAAGGTAAGTAAAAAAGTAAAAACATGAAGTAAAAAAGAGAAAAGTCTCCTACAGGATAGTAGCAGACACTTTGGTCTTGTTGTAGCTGCTATGTGTCTTTAAGGTTTATCACTGAGAGCAGAGTAACATGAAGATTCTGGTTTCCCCCTGCACACATCCTCACATCTGTCCCTCCCCATCACCTCATTTATTTTAAAGACAGATTGCCATTTGTCTGAAAGCCTTTTATGATGGTCTAGACTTGCTATGGGAGCACAGCAGCTCCTGTGAGTGAGAGGTGTGTGTTAGAGAGGAAAAAGATAACTGGATTCATGCAGCCACAGCGCACAGGGTATCTATTCTGCAGGTGTTATTTATGCATCGGCCACTCTCCATGTCTAATTCATTATCCTGAAAGAGAGACGGCCGAGGTGGAGGGGAGCGCAGGCGGCCCACTGCTGCTGCTCTTCATCCCTGCCTCTCTGTCCCCGTCCTCTTCATCACATGGATCTCCCCTGAGCAGACGCTGTGAGTGCATAGTGCCAGCGCAGCAGGCTTTTATTGTGATTGAGTCTGCTGCTTACTAGGAATGATGCAGGGGAGGCCGTCTCTGTCTTGCAGACAGACGGATAGCTCAATCTCCAGCAGCCCTGTTCTGCATCCAGGGAAGAAGCCGCACATGCACAGAAAAACTGCTGAGTGCACACAGCTGTGGGAGGAAATATGTGGCTCTCGAGAAATTCTAATACCAGCCTTAACAACACTTCTGGTCTTTGCTCTGCAGGAAAAGTTCACATATTTTATTTCACTTTTTAACATAAATAAATAAATAAATAAATAAATAAATAAATAAATAAATAAATAAATAAATAAATAAATAAATAAATAAAACAGCTTTATAAACAACTTACAAATTATTGGTCTTGTTTGATCGAAAAAATGAAGTTGAAATAGTGAATCAATACAAACAAAATTCCATGTAAACCAAAGGATTCAGAAGCTTCTGGAACTTTTATCCATCTGACTTGAAATAATCATCAAGACCTGGTCAGTTTCTTATATTTTTGTGGGGAACTTCTGGCCCACATTTTTGTTTTTGTTTTTTTCTCATCAATTTTTATTAAAGTTTTAGGTGGCTTAAGATTTGATCCAGAATAGTTTTGCCTACAGGTGACTTAAGTGCACACAGCCCAGGTGCTGCAGTGCTACAACAAACATGGATAATGAACCAGACAGACGTCTCTAAATGTATTGTTATGCGTAATGAACACACATCTTTAACACATCTTTACTTTGATTTTATTATAGCTTAATACCAGTGAAAAAGCTAAGGTATATTTAAAGCCTTTAAAGAAAACATGGCAACCTTTCCAAATGAGCCTTTTTCTAACTCTTTTCAAGTTCTTCAAGAGAAGAACTTGAAGAACTTGCTAGGATGCTTGAAGACTTTAACCTGTTTATTTTGTTTTCTTTATAATTGTAAAGTGACCAAATCCAGGTATGTGAAAAAAGGTGTTTTCACACCTAATAGTCCAGTAGACTAAGTTCAATTAGGGACCAAAGTCACAACATTTTCAGTTTTCAGCTGCTGTGATTTATCTCGGATCTGAGTCAAACCAACCTGTTCACCTCCTCACCTGTGGTGGCGCTGCACCAGAAATCACTGAAGGAAACAACATGAAAACTTCTGATAAGTCACTGAGCTCAAATTCTTTTTAAACAAAATATAAACAAAAATGCAGTGGTGTTGAATTTTAGCTGTTGAGAAGGACCTCACTGCAGTAAACAGAAATGGGGGGACAGACCACTGGCAGTCTCAGACCTTATTTGGAAATGGGACCATTGCACTAGTTACCCAACTAGAGCTTGTATACAAGACAATGTTAAGTGTTTTAAGTTTTCATTTCCTCAGCTGGTTTGGTCACATGAACTGCAAAATAAGAGACAAACTTTTAAGAATACTTAGAATGCCAGGTAAAAAAAACCCCTCTGTCTCAACTGTTTGCTGAAAGAACATGGAAGACAGCAAGCAATTTCAGCAGATAGCGTCCATCCTCTTTATTCGTCAGTTTGAACCTCTAAGCTGAAGACATTACTGTTTCCCTCTGGTACCTAAGAACATTGATTAAAAGTCATTCATTAACAGTGCAATAATTATTTTTAATCAAACTAAATGATAAAATTTACCTATGGCTTGCTAAGTGTTTTACTCAATGCACAAATTGTTGATATTGTGGTTAGCTCCTAGAATTAGCAATCCGGAAGAAACCTTTTAAAAACACAGAAAATTTCAATTTTATTTTTAAAACACTTTAAAAACAGATATTAACTGCACCAACGTGTTGCACAGTATTCATAAAATGCAGATAAAACACAGAAAAATAAAACACAAATTAAACAAAAGGGGTAAGAAAATTAAAATGCCAGGTTATAAGGAAAAACTAAAGAATAAAAATACATTTTAAGAAGTGATTGAAGTATTCCAGACTGTGGGCAGATCTAATGGTAAAAGGCAAGTTGTTCCACAGATTAGGAGCAGTAACAGTGAATGCTCAGTCTCTCCTCGGCTTTTCAATCTGGTTCTAGGAATACGTAAAATAAGATAAACTTATTGTTTGATTGAGGTGTTCCAGAGATGGAATAGTTATGAAAAAGGTCTTGAAGATAAGCTGAACCTAGTCCATTTAAAGCTTTAAAAAAACAATAAAACAATTTTAAAATCAATTCAACAAGAAACTGGCAGCCGAAGCAGAGAAGCCAATACTGGTGTTATGTGCTCTTGTTTCCAGGTTCCAGTTAAAAGTCTCACTGCGGCATTTTGAAAATAGCATATAGTTTTTTTTAAAGAAAAAAAAGAAAAAAGTAAAAAGAAAAATTGCTAAAGATTGACAAATACAACTACCCACATCAAACACGCAAAACAAATTCACATTCTGGTCACTCCTCTGTCCCCAGCTCATGGCCATCTGTTCAGGGTTAGGAGCAGTGTTAAAGACCAAGATGTCCTTGCTGCTTGTGCAATCAGTTCCTTCTAAATCAGACACTCTTGCAGCTCCTTCCTCCCTCTTGGTTTCTTTCCATCCGTTGCATTAATTAATTCGATTCCTTTCGCCTCTCTAACCTCTTCCTGCTTCTGCTTTTCTCCTTTTCTGTTGTACGTCTCGCTCCCCTCTCTCAGCTCATTTGGCTGTGGGCACACAGAGGTTAAGAAAAGACAGAAAGAGTGATTGAACATTTACAACTATCCAGGAAATCTCATTGCCAAGGCCTCGTCACTGTGACAGCTTTTATTGCCTTCTACCAGGAATCTTTGGATGGGAGGGCTAGCTCTTCATCTCTCCAGACTCGGACATTAGAGCGTCTCTGTCCGTACCTTCGACATGTACCTCAACAGTCAAATGTCTTTGGTGAAAGCACTGTGCAAACAGCAGACATCAGGCAGACACATTACTCATACAAAGCTTGTGGATCTGTACAACAAATTGGATGTTGTAGAGATGAAAGAGATGGAAAGCGAGACAGAGCGACTGAAGGCAGGGCCTTGCAGTAAAGCGGATGCTTACGTCCACATCTTTCACAGCCACCCTCAAGGAATAAAAGGCAGAAGGCAAAAAAGGAGAAGTGAGATGAAATTAAATGAAACCGATGGGAAGAAATAGGAAAGGAGGGGCAGCAAAATGAAAATGTTGGCGGAATAAAGTATGATAGTAGAATCAATCAAGAATTCCTCCTGCTGACCGTGTCCTTGGACATCTGATTTGTGTGTGCAGTATTTCCTGTATGTTGGCTGCATCGTGTGCTGCAGTGTTGGACTCTGTAGACATCCAATAAGGCTGTAATCCAGTGAGATGCAACATCTGCCTTGAAATGAACTCTAGAGGCTGTTAAAGAAGATTAAGCTGGACTGACAGGCTTTACCAGCAGCGGACCTCCACTTCACCTGATGATACCCAGGAACCGTTTTAATCTTTACATGACATACAGCAACACTGTAGCATTTCTGTATCACCATCTTACTATTATTCCCTTTGAACAGTCTGGCAAAAATACTTAAAGTCCTGCTTTTACTTTAAGAAATAAAAACAGAAATTACCTAACAAGCCTTTCAGATATGGTATGTCATAAGATAATTTTACTCCAGTAGTGTTTAGTGCTTTGAGTGGTGAAAATGGTTTACTAGTCGTCATTGGCGTCTCAGTAATCCAGAAGAGTTTAATCAAACGATGGAGGCTCAACTTAAAATCATAATTTTATTAGTGGTGTGGTCAATCAATAAAATATTTTAAATCAAGTTATGTACACGGTTTTTAATTAAATAATTAAGGTTCATGCATGTTAATTGAAAATGTATCAACAAAATGATCATTTTCAAAGCCCCTTTTCCTGCTAAATAATTTCAATAAAGACAGATGAGCTCTACCACAAAGATTGATTATTTTAAATATTTGTTCTGTTTTTTAAACCATTGGTGCAAAGTTCTGTTTATTATCAGTTCCCAAGTGTTCCAGGAACACCAGATCATTCTTGGAACTTCTTTGAACAAACCCTTTAGAAATGTCGACTGTGGACACTGGCATTAGTGTTAGGGATGTCTGTGCTTCTGCTACATCAGTGGTGCCCAAAGTCGGTCCTCGAGGGCCCACATATTGCATGTTTTAGTTTTCTCCCTGGTGGTAGTAACAAACTTTTCAGCATGTCAATGTTCTTCTGGATCAAATGAGCCATCATTTTATGAGCCATCATTTGATCCAGGTTCGTTAAACCAGGGAGAGAAGTAAAACATGCAGGATGCCGGCCCTTGAGGACCGACTTTGGGCATCACTGTGCTACATGGTTAGCTTTGAGATGCTGTTTTAGGCTTGAATAGCTTCAGAGAACTAGTTCTTGCACAACTTGCAAACTACAATTATTTTTCTATTATCCCATCAAATTCTGGAAATTTTCAAAATTTGCCCGGGGGCGTACAGAGATGAGGGTTAGGTTTCAGAGGAGGCCAGTTACATTTTGACTTACAGACCCTAAACTAATAAAAGTTAGGACTGGGACTTTGACAAGTTAATTTTGAGTAACATGTTTCATAAATTTATAAAAAAGTACTTTTATTGAACATTCTGCTGTTTGGGTCATTATCTATATTATGTCTTCAGTATGACATTTTACCAGTTATGACAATTCTAAACCCAGTTTATGCAAACCTTTAGTTGTGCTGTAGCATTAATGGCAGTCAAACCATAAGCCTGGGGTTATATCTTAGGACTCTAGGCTGGAAGACATAATTAATTTTACAGACTATTGATTAGTATAAAAAATGGTATTCTTTTGAATCCAAATGGGTGCATCATTTGATTGTGTGAAATGAATGTATTGTCACACCCCTGCAAAACACACAAGCATAACATCTTGTTCCATCGCAAACAGTGCAAATCATGCAGGTATCCTTAAACCTGTATGTATGGAAGCAGGGAGCAGAAAGTGGTCAGTGCATGCATTAAACATTTTGTTTCTAGATTTCATTACTGCCAAAAGCCCTGTGTAAGCACAGCATGCCAGCAAGGAGAGGAGAGAATTTACAAGCTTTGCATAGCCAGAGTAGCTTTACTTACTTCACACAGTCTATACATGGCATTAACAGCACATATTTAATGAAATAAACACCCTATGTTTATAACAAGCACAAAATGTTGTTGCTGTATGCACAGCTATAATGCAGATATTTTTCACTTGAACTCAGGTGTAAAAGACTTGAGATCTGTGGCCTATTTATTTAAGTAGCAGATGGTAATTTTACATCTGCAGAGAAGCCAAAAATATTTCTGGTTATGTTCGACCCTGAAGAGTGCCAGGTACTTCTCAGTCTGATACACATTACTGGAAACACAGATTATTAGTAGCTCCTCTTTTTGCAGCACTTACATCATTCCCCTGTTGGCCGGTGCATTCGTCCACCCTTTGGCTTGTAGTTCAGAACAGTCAAGTGATTGCTGCTCTGCATGCACTTGCCCTCGACAGACAAGATCATTTGATTGAAGCAGATAAGGGAATCAGCTTGTTTATGGTAGTAACCCAGCATAGGACATGAGGAAAATCAATGTTCCAAGTCAAATTATTCAACACTTGCTAACCAAAAGTAACAGAATTATTAAAATATTCAGCCTGGCAAAAGTTGTAAAAAAATACTCACCTTCAGCAGCCAAATCTTTTCATCATCTATTTTCATGATAGTTGCTACTGCACAGGGAAAAAAACAAAACTTTTGTTTTTTTTCTCATATATAGCCTTAAATAGGGAAAACACAATGATGGGCAGAATGAATGGTTGTGAACAGGTTAAGCATCAAGAAACTCTGGGAATATTAGCGTGACTCACCCGAATGAGGTCATGGGAAGAGATAATGTCCTCATCTCAGCTGCCTGAAGGGAGTGTGAAAAAAACTATAGCTTGTTACAATGTTTTTCTTCTTACTGGCAGTGCTGTAAAGAAATCATGTGTACATTGAATAGTAAGTGGTCAGCACTTTTATAGAGCTTTATCAAGTCAGAGGAATCCAAATCCTTCACACTACATTGAGTCATTCACACATTCACATCCGGATGGTAGTCAGACAGATACATTGTAGCCACAGTTGCCCTTGGGCAGGGTGTCATTCAATCGGTGCCACTGGGGCTTTAACCTCCATCAGCAGACAAGGTGGGAGAAATGTCCTTGAGCACATGGACACAACGACTTAGTGACTGAGACAGACTGAGTGAGGTGTGAACCCTAACCTCATGATCCACTGCCACCAGACAGGTAAATTAGCGATCCTTAGTTTGACTTTTGGACTGTTTCAGGAAGGCCTGGAAGAGAACCTATACATGCACACATTCATGTATTCCTTTCAAAAGAGCTCTGGATCTGACTCTATTTCTTTTCCTATTGTATGTTTTCCATATGTATCTGCAGTTCCTCTTGTCATCATATGCAACCACAATCTGTAGTGAACATGGAATTGTGCACAGACATCTTGCAGATCTTAGCATGAGCATACAAATGATAGATGGACATTATGGAGGCTTTGTGGTTGTGTGGGGAGTAGCACTGATAGTTGAGGGTTGACATTGATTTCTTCCTTCTCAAACTCCTTTGAAAAGGTCTAAGGGGCTTAACAAAGAAAAATATGTCCATCAGCAAATTTAACAATGTGCAAAGATGTTATGAATTAGAGTCATAAAACGGTGAAAATCATTTCCAACTGTGCTTTCTATGTAAATACTATCATATTACAATCTCCAAAGTCAGATTAAGGCATATGCTGGTGACTTGCATTTTGAACCTTTCAGACAGATTGGGATCTTTGGTTCTGTCATTCTCGTCCAGAGAGTCATTTTATTGCTATCCAGCCTTGTGAAAGAAAGGCTCTCTTCATGCCGCTGTCTCTGAGGTAAAGGTAATTGGACTTGGCAAGAAATCTGGACACTATGGTGCTCTTGCTCTCTCTTAGTGTTCTCTTCATGTCCCCTAGCCCCAACTGTCTCTTCATGTCCAAAAATATACCCTTTACGCCAGATTTCCTCAGGATATGCCTGGTATTTTCTTGTACTCTCTTCTTCTCTCCCTCTGACCTTTTTTTGTCCCCCCCCCCTTGAAGCCTATTGCATCAGAAATCAGAAACGTTACAAATTTCACAGGTAAAGCAGAATTGATCTAAGAGTTATGTATATACTTCTTACATAAGTGTATCAGTAATAATTATTTTAAATTCAAATGTATTCCTAAAGTTTATGGCAGTTTCATGGTTTTGTGGACATTGACAACTGATTATGAATGAGACAAATTTCTTAGACAACTCCAGTGAGAAATTTATAGTAGCAACTTCAATGTTGGGACAAGGACAAGAGAAATTAAAACACCAAAATTATCTAAAATAGCATAAAAGTAGTAAAACTGAGCCTCCATTATATACATTGAATGATGACTTATGTATTTACAATGAATAATTAATACATTGCTTATTACTGTATCTGTCACCTTTTATGACTCAGTGTCTGGGTGGGTCACTGTGGCTCAGAAGGTAGTGCTACCTTCTGAGGTAGGATGGTAGGACAAAGTCATAGGACAAACTCTTTCCTAGGAAACAGTGGTTCTCACCCCATCGGTTCTCACCCCATCGGTTCTCACCCCATCGGTTCTCACCCCATCCGTTCTCACCCCATCCGTTCTCACCCCGCTCTTTTCGCCTCTGCTATTGTGTCCTTGATCAAGACCTTTCCCTCACTTTGCCTGCTGCCGGTGGTACCTATTGTACAGCAGCCTCACCTCTGTCACACTGACCCAAGGCAGCTGTGGTTGTACTTCAGTTTACCACCATGGGGTGTGTGAATGGTGCATGACTGAGTGTAGTGTAAAGAACTTCGGAGTCCTCTGGACTAGATACCTGACTATGTCACTGGCTTTACAAACACAATACAGGCCACCAAACAAGTACTGCAGTCCTAACTAGGACTCCATATAATCACTGCTATATGGAGTTGGTTCTGTAGTTGAACCAGTAGCTTTAACTTTATTGTTTACTGTTTGTTTACTGTTGTTTATTGTTTAACGTATTGTTTACTGTTTTTGTTGCAACGTCCAGGCATCCATTTAATATTAAAGGGATGAATAATGTAGTTTAGTAGCAAAATGCTTTGTATTTCTTATAACTAAACATAATAATCTGGTGAGTGACATCAAAACAAGACTATGAGCTCCAGTAAAAATATGGAACTAATTAGAGTTCACATTAGTCCACAATGTACACATTGTGGACACAATGTACACATTGTGGACTAATGTGAGAGTCCACATTTCTCATCCTCTCTCTGTTTTCCAGTGTATTTTGGAGTAATTTTGTCTTAAGGAGCAAAGTGTAAAATGATCCACAGCAGAACAAGGCAGCGTCTGAATCTCTGCCCAATAAAGGGCCCACTGGAGCTCAAAATGGCTGCCAGACAGACAGCTCAGATAACTGACCATCAGCTGGATGTCTGGACGATGAGCTGCTATGTTCCCCAGCCAGACAAACCCCACCAGTCACTGCAAACTAATGGAGTCCTGCATTCACAATGGACTTGTTGGTGAAGAGACCTGTTGATGATCATGAGGCCTAACTAAGCCAATCTAGTGTTCACTCGAGACACTTCATTATCTCTACTTGGAAGGCTGAAAAGAGAAGAGATTGGCCAGCTTTCTGTGATGCCTCATATAAAACATGTTCTATGTTTCATACAGTTGCTGTGGAGCGATGCTGGATTATTCAAGCTAAATATTTCCACTATCATTCATGACATCTCCATCAGTCCTGCTGACCATGAGCAAGCCTTTGATGGATATGAACACATGCCACCATATTTATTAACCATAAAGTTCAAATCTTAAATTTGCTGGGGAAAATGGAAGAAACAAATGTTAATGTACTTAAGTACTTTTCACAGTGAGTTTGGGCAATTAAATTTTTTAATGAGCATGGTTTGTTTTTGTCCTATAACTGAGGTGAAGGCTGGTAAATCCCCACTTCAGAATTCTGCATTTAGTTCTTGTTTAGTTCTTCACTGTGAGAACTAAATATAATTCACCAACAAAACTCTGTATTTGCAGAACAATGTGCATAACTTGCAGGGAATTGTAAAATTTGACTTTAGCATTTGACACTTTTATTGCATCAATTGATGGCCAAGCTTTACCTGACTAAAATTGGGAGAGCATCACAAGGAATGGACAGAGGCTGGAGTCAGGAGAGAAAACGGCAGTGGACAATGGTTCATACTTCTTTTTTAAAGTTCACTTTGCATTTCATGTGGAAATTGAAATCCCAAGCTTAAGTTCAAGTTTATTTTTATAGTACGTTTCAGCAACAAGGCAGTTCAAGGTGCTCTATGTTATAAAAACACAAAAATACGGTCATAGAACACAGTGTCATCAACATTTTGTCAAGTAACGTTGTTACATGCAAGATTGTTGATTAATGTTTCATTGATTACGTTTCAAAAGCAAATCTTAACAGGTGGGGTTTAGATTTAGTTTAAATGAACTCAGTGTTTCAGCTATTTTGCAGTTTTCTGGAAGTTTGTTCCAGATATGTGGTGCTTAAAAGCTGACTGCTAACATGTTCTCTTGATGCAGAGCAGAACCAGAAGACCTGAGAGGTCTGGAAGGTTGATCTAACAACAGGAGATCTTTAATGTATTGTGATGCTATACCCTTCAGTGGTTCATAAACTAACAGTATTTTAAAGTTTATTCTCTCAGTGGAAGGACTTTAGAAATTAGATGAGTTTGGAGGACGAGTAGAGATGCAGATAATCCACAGGGCTTGAAGTCCATCCAGTGATGGACTTCAAGCCCTGTGAGTCCTGTCTCTCCTGTCCGCAGAGACAGGACTCACAGGGAACAGGACTACACAGTGATGGTTCAGGATGCCACACCACATAAAGCATTACAAGTGCTAATAAATTATTGGAGTCTCTTCTTCTATTTTTTTTTTTTTTTTGCTTAACCAAATGATATAAATTTTAATGCTCAGCACTAAAGGAAGTGGAAAAAACCCAAGAAGTACTTATCTGTCCTGCTGCAAAGCAAGTCTCAAGACATAGACACTGTCAAATTTAAACCCACTGAATGAAACTTTGCGACATTTTACTTAGACAAGAAATATTGTGGCATTTAAATTTCACAATATCTTGTGACATGTGAGTTGTTTCAACCCCACTTCCCCTGTCACTAAGTAGGCTGGTCGTCAGTTCAGCAGTTTGCTGCATCCACCAGCATCTTCAAACTCTGAAAACCCTTGGTTTTAAAAGCCTACACTCATTTTCAGATCTTCTGCAACCAGTGATGTCAGTCCCTGTTTAAATTGAGAAAAGAAAATCCATGTTAAACCTTAAGTGGTTGAGGTCTGAGTTATTACATCGTGTTGGATATCAGGGAAATTCAGGTTGTAATTATGAGTTTTTAGAACAACAAAAATCATTTCTATGGCGAACACTAAATCTTAGGGGGGATTAAATGATGAGAAGGGATGAATTTGAACTTGGAACAATGATGTTCAAAACATTATTCATTCAACTAAACAGGACCAAATCACCTTTATTTTCCTAATGCATTCAAACCATCCAGAAGTAATGAGGTACTTTGAAAAAATGAAACAAACACACAAGTGTGTGAGGTGTAATACTATGCATGAGTTCTGCTTGCTGCCTCCCCATATGTGATAGGAGATTGGGTGTGAAAGTGAGGCGTTTGATTTGACTCCTGATAAATCTTCCTCTGGTGCTGCATCAGAATGTATTATTGAGCCAACAGCCGGGGCCAAATCCATTTTTATCTGAGTGCAATTGATGTCATTCCAACTTCTCACAAAAGTGCCTCCACTGAGGCACCAGACAAGCATTTTCCCTGTTGTATTTGCACGTAGAAATCAGTGTGTTTGAGTGTCACTGAATGCATGTGCGTGCGTGTGTGCATGTGTGTGTGTTTATGAGGTGAAAGGTGAATTGATTTCCTCAGGATGGCTTCAGGAAGGAATAGGTCTCACGACTGCCCACAGCTGTGTGCAGAGAAATAATTGTGCTGTATGTCAGTGTGCACATACACAGATCCTGTTTTGACAGTCGTTTTTAGCACAGCTTGACCTTAATTTCGTGACCACACCAAGAGAGACAGCGAATCACATATTTGACAAGGTGGCTTGTTCCTGCCAGAGTGTTACACACACCCCACCCGGCAGGCAGAAGCAACCGTCACCTCTGATAACATCACTATGGACTGTGCCGGCGATGAGCAGCCATCCAACATTACGTCATGTTGTAGTGCTTACTGGTGGCAAATGATGGGAATTTATCAATCCGGAAGTCCTCATGCTACATCGCCCATGTCTGGAACAATAGGAGCAAGATGAATTTTCAATGACTGGCATGAATATTTCAGCTGCCTTCCATCAGCTATTCTTCTTTTTCTTTTAGTTGTGATTTTGAAGAATTCTGCTGCGTGGTTTCTTCTGTACATCTTATAGCTTCAAGGCTTGATTTTTCACTCTCTGAGGATTTCTATGAAATGAATGAATGAATGAAAAAAGGAATTAATTACTTTACTGTCACTACGCTCATGTACAGTAAGATTATAGTTCCAAAGTGAAAGAAACACAATATGAATACAAAATAAATATAAAAATGGTGATATGCACAACACGTAAACACACACAGACACACCCACGCGTACACACACATATAACCACCATGAAATCAGTGCATATTAGACTTCAGTATTTCAGGAAGAAACTGTTTTGCAGTCTGTTTGCACCTGTAGCGCCTCCCTGAGGTTAGCAGGTCAAACAGGTTGAAGCCAGGTTGGGTTCTGACCTTGGTGATGGCCTTGGCTCTGCTGAGGCAACAGGAGGTCTAAGTGCCGACCAGAGAGGAGAGGTCAGCCATGGATCCTCTGATCAGCCATTAAGACCCTCCACAGCCTCACCCTGTCTGTAACAGTCCAACTGTCAAGCCATACTGTGATGCAGTATGTTAGCAGGCTCTCGATGGATGAGCAGTAGAAGGTGGGCTGGACTGTAGTCTTGGGTGCAGAGGCATTACAGGAGGGGGCTCAGCACACAGCCCTGTCGGGAGCCGATGCTCAGTGTACAGGTAGAGATGAGATGAGGGCCAAGTCACACAGTCTGCAGTTGTTTGGCGTGGAAGTTCTTTATTCATGGACCTGTGTGGGAAAGAAGGCCTCACATGTGACCAGTTTTGAGATGAGTCTGTCCAGGATTATGGTGTTGAGTGGAGAGGTACAGCAAGTACCTCTGTTGATGTGTTAGCATGATGTATAAACTGGTGGGGGTCATAGTCTTGGGGCAGATGGTCTTTAATGTGCTGCAGAGCTAGTTTCTCAAAGCACTTCATAAATACAGGAGTCAGTGCCACCAGGCGGGAATCGTTCAGGCTGATGATGGGAGACTTTTCAGCACAGGGATTATTATTGTTGATAATTTGTCCTGTTTACACAGAGCAGAGAAGAGGTCTACAATGCTCTGGGTCAGGAGCATCCATCCATCCATCCACCCATCCATCCATCCATCCATCCATCTTTCCCGACCCTCTATTAGTGAGAGAAGACTTGACAGATTCCTTTGATTCTATTTTTTGTTCTCATCTTACATTTTCTCATCCCAATTCTAAAGTCATTTTTTCCATGATAAGGTCAACAATATCATATAATAAATTATATCCAATGGAAACTCTTTGGTTTTGACTGACACACTTCCTACCCATGAGTAGCACCACACAAACATAATTAATTTTTCTATTTGATCATATTAATTGTAATTTTCTTGCCACATTTTTGAAGAACACAATTGGTTAGTTATTTGAAACTGTTTTCCTGCTTTCGGTGCATTAGTAACTGGAAACACCTCAACAAAGCACATGCCAGCAAAAAAATAGTCAATAACCTTTTTATTCATTTATAATTGAGTAAGACTAAGTTTATTGACATGGCACCAAATCCCAACAAATATTTTTTGAGGCACTTTACGAAAGACGTTCATTCAAACTAAATTTCTAAATTCCATGTCAAGTTCATTTTAATTTAATCTTACTTTGTTTGGTAAAAATGTCTAACATCTAAATAAAAGCAGCATTTGGCACATGTGAATGTATTTAAATGATTCAACATCAATGTCAAACATGAACACACCAAAAAATAATAGAAACGGCATTGGCTACTCATTGTATGTGTGTGCGTGTTTGTGGAACTCAACTGGGAATGTTGTGGTCTTAGCTTGAAGTATGAATTGGATGTTATGATGGTGATGTTCACTGAGCTGAAAATTAATATTTGGATGGGTGTAATAGAAAGAAATAACCGGCAGAGTAGTGGTAATACAAAGAAATCCCATGGTTCATATGAGTCCACACACACACACTAATAGTCATTTTCACAGCAATAAAATTTCAACATGATGAAATTGCTGCTACATCTGCAGCTGTACTAGAGCTCACACAGAGTAAATAGTGTAAAAAATATATATAGACACTATTTTTTAACCTGTATATTAGGTTTTCTGTGCAGTGACAGCCACTGCTTCCCTTGTAACCACTTCCACTCTCTGTGTCAACTCACCCGGCAGAATATCTGTGAGCAGAGTGCATCAACATCCTCAGCTTTTAGCCTCAGACAACCATTTGAGTGGATTTTCAGTCCAGACATGGTGGGCTGTCCATCTAATAGTGCCTCTGCCCTCCCCTATGTGCCACATAAGGACTGAAGTAACATCACAGGTCTGAGAAAGCAATAACCTTCCCTGGCCCTGCCCACATGATCCCCAAAACTGGTTCTGCTGCAGACAGTAAAGACATACAACGAAAAAAACAAGGCAGGAAAAGACTCTCCTAAAAATGAAACTATAAACCAGACCAGTGACCTTTAAAAAGCTGCTTTGAAGCCTTGTGTGTTTCAAATCTGGACCAGCTTTAAATGAAATATCTCAGGCTGGCATGGAGCTTTAGATCTTGTGGATAAAAACAAGTAACATCTGAAAGAACAGCACAGTTGAAACCAGAAGTTTACATACACCAAATGAAAAGACACATACAGCTTGTTTTTCCTTACTGTCTGACGTTAGATCAAATCAAGCTCCTCTTGTTTCAGGTCAGTCAGAATTAGCAAAATAATTTCTATTTGCTAAATGCCACAATGCTGAGAGAAAAAAAAATATGAAGAAGAGATTTACTGTATTTTATAAGTCACACTTTTTTCTATAGTATTGCCAATCGTATAAATGATTATTTCCTGTTCATGACACATTTTCTGAAAGATGTGTTAAATATTCATTCATACAGATGGACATAAACCAAGGGATAAACATTATTGTTTGCTGTCTTGAGGAAGTCTAATGACAGACTGATATCTAGAAGGCCAGAGCTGGAAGAACGACTCTAGTTCATCTGGGAATAGTGCAAAACCTTTGGGATGGCTGCAATGGTTACAAACGACAAACAAAGTCTCCTAACCGATTTTTTTGAATGTGTCTAAATTATCAGTTCAGACAAGAAAGAAGCAAGGTGAAGGAAGCTCTTACAATTACAGAGGAGATCCATGTGAGAGGCAGACAGGGGACAGTGAGCGAGTCAGATAAAAAGAGCTTTGGAGGAGAGAACGAGTGAGGAGTGGGAGTGTGTGGATGAGTGGGATTATCCGGAAAGTGACAGATTAGCAGGTCTGAAAGAAGTTCTGTCACTGAAGCCAGAGAGGCCAGCATCAGGACGGTAGCTAGCGGATAGCTGGAGGGTTTCCCCTACTGGATTCTGCACTCACATAGCAAAGGGCCTCCACCAGGAAACACCAGGAAGCACTGAGGCCTGCTGGGTAATTTAGACGCGCTGCTGCTAGAACAGATGGACTCTCTCTGGCCCCACAGTGTGGCTCTGTGCTGCTGGCTCAAAGGAAGAGTCAGGATGAGAGTAGTGCCCAGAACCTACTGTTGGTTTGTTATTACACTGGGTCAGACGAGGCCAACTGTCAGCTTTTTATTTGCAGCTGAAAGATGAAATATGCAGAACCCTTTTTTCTCTAACCAAAAAAATATGTATATATACTATATTTCCTACTTTCCTATTGTAAGATATAATGGTGTGGAAAACAAGACAAACAAGACATATTCTTGAATAACTCGGTGAATTTATTTAACGTAGCACATCAAATACGAATTAACCGAACGAGCAAAATGTTGTTATGCTTTCCATCATCTCTTACTCTTCCTACCATTTCTCATTTATTCTTGTCAGCACCTCCACATAATGGCATGGAGTCGTATTACACAACACAACATAAGACAATTAGAAATATTTACAATAAATAAAAAGAAAGCCTTTCAACAAGTTCAGAAGTTTACATACATTTTTTAATTCTTTGTAGTTGTCTCATTAGTTGTATGACTTGGGTCAAACAGAAGAGTTTTTTGTTTGTTTAAAATGATTCAAACAAGCAAACAAAAAACTAACTTAGTTTGCAACTTAATGATTAGGGGAAAAGTATTATTGAATTGTTTTATTCTTTTGTGAAAGTTAATGCAAAATGTATTCTGTACAAAATGACCCTGCTAAAATCTTTTATGTCTGTATGTTTTTTTTCAATTATCAATTCTGTCATTATGGAAGGTCCAAAGACATGACAGAAAGACATGACAGGACCCTGCTTTATACTTTCTGGCATATTGGTCCTTTAGATTCTTTAATGGTTGCATTGAAATTTAAAGTGTGTTTGAGGTGTTGTTTAAAAATCCAGATCCTCAAACCAGGAGCTTAAACATCATCCTCTGACCTTGAATTAATTGTCTAAAGCTTTTTAAACAAATCTTCTTTCAGCTTTGACTCATAGGTTATGATGACAGAAAAGCAAGCAGAAGACATCGAGGCTGACTCTGCTAAACTAACTGCAGCACTGATGCAGGATGGAAACTTCTGTCATGATAGTATCATAACGAGATGCCTGTAGGCATGAGATGTTTAACGTTGGTGCAAACAAAAAGGTAGAATCAGACAGAGTCTTTGGTGTATTTTTACAGATAATTTTCTAGTCACTCCACATCAAGATAAAACGCACAGGGGCGATGGAGTGCATAGTGTCTCTGCGGTATAAATAGTCTTATTTTTGGGTTCCCGGTGGTATCTTCACAGAAATACGATGAATAATTCTGAAGTTCATGTTGCAGTTATTGCACCAACAAACGGGACACACGTACACAGACACATACGCACACACAGACAGAAATACACACATGTTTGCATGTTCAGAATACATCTCTGCAAGATGTGCATAAAACACTGTGTATCGGAGCAAGGACTGCACGCTGTAATGGCCGCCCACTGATGTCTGAGGCTGTGAAATTTCACAAGTTGCTCATCAGAATGAAAACTCAGAAGTTATTTAACGTAACTTTTCTTCAAAGGCCCATTTGGTGATGTTTAAGTTTGTAAATGGAGGAGCAGGAGAGTTAGAGAGAGTAAGGGAAGAAGGAGAACCGCAAAGAGAAAAAGACACTTGCTCTGTCAGTGCATCTCTGACACTGTGTAAAATCTGTGGGCCGGTGTGATTATTCTCTTCTCTGTCATAAGGTGTGGTTGGTGGTGGTGAGAATGAAAGTGGAGAGCCAGGTTAGGATGAAGATGATGATGAATCTGAATCCAGGCTTCAAGGCTTGTACCGAGTAAAAAGGGGGCGTGTCCGATGAAGCCCCGCTTCGAGGCTTGAGTCAACTTGCTGAAAACCACGTGACGGGCAACAAACGGGGCCTCACGTTGCATGAGTCACGTGACTGTTTCATTTTGCGTGTCGGTTTTCAAAATAAAAGCGCGACGAGCCGTGCTGCATCATGGGTTGTTGTCCTTTTGGTCTCCATCAGAGGAGAATATTTGTCTTCAGTGGCCAAAATAAAATGAACATTGACCAACATATTTGATGTGTATTGTACATACTGACACATGTGTCATTTTAATAATTACACATGACAATTAAATATGGTTTTATTGATTCTCCTGTTACCAAATATGAGTTTGATGAAAACTTTGTGACAATATTGCATTTAGTAATTTTTGGAAGTGTGATCCAACTGAGTGACAAGGCCGCTACAGTTTCACCAGCAGATGTCATTAGTGAGTAATGAATGAAGCATCCAGTAATTAACCTTTTTGAAAAGCAAATGGCTAGAAAGGTTCATTGCTTCAAGAGGCTTAATTTTCCCATCACTACAAGCAACCTCAGGACTACACAGTTCTACTGAGGAGACGTACCCTGTGCAACGAGGATCTGACAAGAGACAGAGACAACAGGTGGACTTAAATACACACAGAGATCATCAAGGGGACGAGACACACCTGGGAACAATCAAGGGCTGACAGGCAACACAGACTCAGGAAAACAGAACTAAAGACAGAAAATCCCAAGAAGACTATTCAGAAAACACAGATCGTAACATTCTCAAATCACTAAGGAGAGTATAACGTTGTGAAATCATTCACACGCCTTCAATTCTATATGCTACTTGTCACATAAATTTCTGTTTTGTGGGAAGAAAAAATAAAACAAGAAAAACATTAATTAATATGTAGACATTGCTAATTATAAATTAATTTCAGTTTTAGTTATTAAAACCATAACATAATGATTCAAATTCTGTTTGGTATGGACCCAGTTCAAACAAAGCAGTCTCATTTTAACAATGTAGTTTTAAAATTTCAATATGTAACTTTTATAAACAACATATTTTTTCGGTACATTTGTTAAAATATGACACTAATGGGTCAAAATATTGATTAATTCATTGCATTCTTTACAATTCAATATAAATTGGGAAATCAGTTAGATCTCCTGTCATGCCATGGTGAGCAACATTGAGAGCTATCACAATTTCACAAAATTCATGAATGTCTGAGTCTCCCATGTTGCTATGTGCCCCATGTTTACGACTGAAGGTCAGAGGTGCCATGTCAGATATGCTGAAGTTTTCATTTTCATGTCACTACCTGTCTTGAACGTTGATTGTTGGCTCCTTTCCACCGATGAAATGTAGAGAGCACATATAATTGTCTTTAGTTGCAGGTTTTATGGTAAAATCCTCTTGCTTATAAGCCCGTATCCAGCAGTGACATTCCTCAGTGTTCCTTTGGGGTTTCGAAAATAGAATAAAGAAAAACTCCTTTCATTTTTTCCCCATCACCATATCTAAAGTCACTACAGCAGACACCAAAGCAGCGATGGTTTTACGGGGATTGTCTTGTTCACCACACAGGCTACCGCTACTGTTTGTCTGAAACTAAAATGGCCGCAGCACATGCACAGTGCACTGTTCTACATTTAGCATTTTGATATCATTGGCAATCAGAGCCACGTAAAGTCACTGCTTCTTTATTCTTGGACAGCATTAAATGCCCCTCCACCGCAATTTTTTATATTTTCCTATTTCCTGTGATTTTCACTGATGTTATGTTGCCAGGCAAGTAACATGGATCCATCTTCGATTTGCATTTTACAGCAAAATGCTGGACTGAAGTTGCTCTGATGCAGACTAAAATGCAGCTGCGGTGAGAAAGGTGTCCTACATTGCTCTCATCCAGGAGAAATTGCGCAGGGATGTTCAATATTTCAGCTACTGCATACACATACGCACACACTCACTCACACACACCTATCTTTGGGGCCCAGGTGATGTCAGTGCAGGTGTCGTCAGAAAGCTTTAGGCTCACTAAGTGCACTGGAGGATGAAACGATATGGATACAGATCATGCACACATGTGCTCACAAGCTTGCCAGCACACACACTTTGTTGATTTCACTTTGTGTACTTTCAACTAAGTCGGGGGTGGGGGGGGGGGGGGGGGGGGGAAATCCAATTTTTAAATATCATTTAACCAAAAACCCAAACCCCACCCATATGTCCACATTAAATGGTTGAGCCCAGGAAGTTATTTTTTTTTTAAC